>VYYJ01000926.1:0-40197 GCA_021029165.1 Cyphoderus albinus
TTCATTTGTTGCATTAGGTTAAGGCAATTGAGACAGCCTTACTCCCCTTGCTCGTCGGTGTTCTCCAGGCAAGTTAAGCCCGTGGCTTTATTTTATTCTTTTAGTTTTGATACCGTAGCCTCCATCTCGAGTGCCTTCTTCACTTAACGTTTTTTACACGAAAAGAGTAGAATAGCGAATTACAATCAAAAACGGTGACGATGATGTTCTTTTCGGGGAAAATATACAAGAACATTTAGAAAAGAAATTTTCCCCTGTTGGAGGTATTCTCTCAGTCAGTTATTTGTTCTACTTTAAGTTTGTCTTCTCTGAAGCGACTGAAGTTTTGAAGTAGGCAATGGAAAAGTAAAATGTGAGAATTTTTCTGGTATCAAGGCTGTACCAGAGCAATTTGAGTACCTCAACACCATGTATCACCAGAGTGGTGCCGAGGGTATTAGTTCCGCGGAATCTGCTTTCTGATGGTGATCATGGTCTGATGGCTTTTTATTTTTTTTACAACAAATAAGAAAGCCGAGGAAATGCCACACCACACCGCCACTTTCTTCACTGTTATGTTATCATCGTATAATTTTGTAGAAGAAAACATTGAAATCTAAGAAAGACGTAGACATTTTATGCCATCTCCTTTTTGATACTTACTCTCGCTAAAAGGGAGACACAAACACGACAAGGACAAAGAAACGGTGAAGCTCCCAAGAACAATCATAGTAAATATCTTAGGACTGAGTGGGAATTACTATTATTATTGTCATTGCCACTAGATCAGTATTGGATGGGCTTTTCCGTTTACCGTCCGTAAGTACGCTTAAGCCTATTACTTCCAAGCAAGGTGATGCAATATGACTACATCTCGTAGAGAGTAGGCAGGATGTCGGTGAGTTGAGTCAACGAGCACCACTGCTTTTATTGTCTTGGTTGTGATACCAGGATAATGAAGGTATGTATTTCACGTTGATTTTTGCTCGCTTCGCTGGAGCCACATTGCTTTTTATGTGGAGCAATGATAGCGGTTGTGGCATTTTGTGCGGTGGTGATTAAAAGGAGAAATAAAAGAAATGGAGAAGATGGAGCTGGAGCAGAGAAATGAATATTTCTTACGTAGAAGATCCACACAAACAATGCTTGGGTGAGTGGTTAGGATAAGGAAGGGCGACAGGAAAAAAGAATTGGAGGATGCTCTCATGTTCATTAAAAGAATTTAAAGGGAATTAAGGAGGGAAAAGGAATTCATAGAGTGAGCGCAAGTGACAGGCGGATCAACTTTTATGATGTTCCGTATTAATTGTGCACCTCTCGAGGAAGCATTCCCTGATAGCTTATAATTCTTTTGACTTTAGCAATCACGGAGGAGAGTTCCAAAGTATGGACAAAGAACTCACATAGACAAGAAAACATCCATACGACATCAACTTGCATACAGATACTTGATGTTTTTCCTCGTGCTTAATCCTTCCTTCATGGATACGTCTAAACGTGGACCAAATAGGTTTTGCTATGAGTTTAGAGTGAAGGTATTCAGAAAGAGTTCCGCGTGTTCGTTGGTCAATGTAGATTGTATTTATAGGTAGTTTATGTAGCTACGTCAATAAATACGTTACATTCATTGACTTCCACGCATCACAAGCGAAAAGATGTAATATATTTTTCATAATAATTTACACAGTCTGAGAGAGCATGATGAAGAATGAGCGACAAGGTTAATAAACTTGCCATACGGGTTGAGTGGCACGTTGTGAAATTTTGAAGGAAATCCTTTTTCGGTTTTATATCAAGCAATATGAAAACCACGCAAGACTTAAATTGGGAAAATGGAAAACACCAGAGCCACAGTTCCAGGAACATTGTACACTACACTTACCCATGCATAAAAATATGAATAAGAATTCCTGTTCTTCTAACAAGAAGAAGAAAGGTCTTCCTGGGGGAAAATTGTGTGATGATGTGATTTGATAGGTGACATCACAATATTAAACGTAATCATCACAGGATTCGAAAACAGGATGTGTGCGGTGATGGAGCAAGGGAAATAAGTGGGCATAACCATTATATTCCTCATCATCGTCATCATGATCATCCAATAAAAGTACAATGTCATTTTTATTACGGTAAAAATGCAATTTTTATTCACGTCTGTGGAAAATAAAAGAAAGAAAAATTGGATTTTGATTTGCTTTCATCCTCCGAATATTGTAATCACACTTTTATTTTTCTTTACTCCACTCCCCACTTTGAATGTAAAAATTCCCAACAACTTTGCTTATTGCGGAGAGGCAAACGTATTCTAAAATGTTTACGTTTAGAATGCCTGTCTTATAGTTTTTGTTTTGCATTTGCTTCATAATAAAAAGTGACGAGCAGTGAAGAAGGAAGACGAAGTGGGATGTTGGAGAATTGATGTTTCCTCATTAAACACGTGTCATCATGGAAGATAACGGCAGTTAAAGGAGGAGACAATAATAGGATGACGCTTTGTGCTCCACCAGGGAAACAGGAAAACTCGTATTATTGCTTCGTTCTCTCTCTTTCTCTGTCTGTGTGTGGACCGTGGATAATTTTTTTGTGAATTGGATTGATGCCTTTTGTTGTGTTGTTTCACAAGGCAGAGCCAGACGAGTCGGTGGTGTCGGTGTGGAATGAGTAGTGTCATTTCATAAAAAAAAAGTGAGAGAAGGGAAAAAAGAAAGGACGTCTAAAAAAGAGAAACAGCAGCTGTCATTTTTCTCCTCTCTTCGTTTGCCTCCTCTGATGTACGTACACATGAACGTATTCTTTTCCTTTCTTTGTTAGCTTCCTTTCTCCATGATGAAGCTAATTGACTTTGAAATTTGATGTTTTAATTAAATTCTCATAAAAATGAATTGGGGAAAAGGAGAAGAAGGAAAAAAGGCATTTTATTATAGAACGTTTTGAGTAAATGAGGTAAAGAGGATTTGATGCCATCAGCTGGCTCCTCTTTTGCTCTGCTCCTTCGAATCCTTTCCTATCTTTTGCCACTTCTGCTAATGAAAAAGTATAACGGTGATGCGATGGTGGCGGTGTGTGCGGTCTTGCGGTGTTATGTTGGGTGGTGGTGCATAATTATATGCATTCTCCGTGAAGGAGAGTGGTCCACAATTAATTTGGATGTTTTTATGTCTCTTTCGCCGCCGTCCTTCAGTTACGGATTTCTGTTGTCATTCCAGTCTCTGCTATTGTGACTAAATGCACAGAATTTTTGGATCGTCTTTCTTTCTCCTGCCTGGATGAAATGAAGTTGCAACAAATATGGTTATTAAAGAACAGTTTTCCCGTAATTGAAACCTGCTCTTTAGTGAACCAGAATGGAAGGAGAGAACTCTTCATTTTATGTGCGAAATAATATATATCGTACGTATGATAGGAGGGCAGAATGGGACACGACACGCTGTACTTTCTCTGTATTCAGTATTATTTGGTACACTCTAAATGCAAGGCAATGGAAAGTCGTCGTCAGACTAATTTAATTACGTGCAACATGGTTCTCATTCATCCCTAATTCTTTCTGTAACTGAACCGATTTTTTCTGTTTCCTTTGTTCAGCTGTTGTCTACTGCTATTACGCATTGTTTTAATTACTCTCTGACATGTTCAGAAAAACTGTAGACGAGGAGGGCACAGATAGATTACTGCTGCAAATAGTTTCATTTTGATCATGCCTAGCGTTTGGTTTAGAAATGAACTTACTCCATCCAACTTGCATTTTAAAAACTTCAATTTTGGAAGCAATGATATGATTTGTAAATATGCAGTCTAAAAATTGTAATCAAATCAAAGTTAAATTTGGTAGCTGAGGTGGCATTTTAAACAGCAAGGCGACACCATAGAAGATGTGAGCTCTTTTCCCCAAATTATCTTTCCTCTTGCAGTATGATAATCAGAGGCTCCTTCCTAACATAAGGCAGCATTTGTAATGTTATTCTTGCAGTTTGTAGAAATTGTGGGAGAGTAAAACCTTTAAAACTAAGAAATAGGGTTTATTGTTTTCTTCAATTTTTTACTTTTCCTGGAAGAACTTGTTTTTAACCTTCGCCAAGGAACTAACTACAAAGTGATTGCGATGGGACGCGATGTGATGCGAGTCAAGGAGTACACAGCATCTTTTTACTTCTGACTTCTTGCACTTTACGGCCACCGACATGCATATTCATTCACGCGCTCCCTCTCTCATCTCACTCAACCTCATACATATTTCACAAAAGGAGTCATCGCTTTAAAGCAGTACACTTCACTTACTCTCACCCTACGCAACTTTCTGCATAATAAGAATTCAAGTTTATTTAAGTATTCCAAATGAGCAAAACCCTAGTTTCGCTTGTTTCTCCTTCCTCTTCCATGTCCCGTAAAAAGGCAAAAGCCACATCAGACGAGGAGGTTGGACAAAACAATATGCATAATAATAATATCAGGGACAAATTAATTACTTAAACTTCCAACCTAAAACCTATATTATTATCCAACGTAAGAAGTAGCATTAACATGAACATGAGAGTAAAAAATAAAATAAAAATAAAATAAAATCTTACTTTTCCGTCGCCTCACTCTCACCACTATCCCTTTTCCAAACAGAAACAAAGACATCTCTTTCTTCATTCGTACACAACTCACGACGCTACAACTCTTTAAATAATACCGCAGTCAGAGGATGTTTTTAATAATCGACTTTCTTATAAATTCCTTTTTATTTTAATGAAATACTTAAGAATCGCAGTACAAGTAAAGATATGCATAACATTATCTTTGTTGATCACCACATCCTAATCATCATCAAATATATAATTCTTTTTGGAAGAGCATTCCGCTACTCCAACAAAGCAGACACACTGACTGAATATTATGAGAAGTCGGAGAGTCAACGATTACTCGTTCTTTGTATGAATAACAGGGTTTACAGAATTCTTGAAACGAGAGCATAAATGAGTAGCGTTTTGTTTGCTTATTGTTTCAGAAGGACTATAACGCGAGTGCTCTTCCTCTGGAAGTTTAAGTGAATAAAATAAAAATGAATGAGTGAATAAAGGAGCGAGTGAGGGCGGATTGAATTATTATGATTTCGGGTTGGTCGGTTCCGTTGGTTTTCTCGGTTGGATGGAGTAACTTTTTTAAAGCTCGAATATGAACACAACTTGTGCACTAATGTTGTAAGTGGCAAGCTGTAGTTGGAGTTACAAATGTAGTAAAATGCAATGAAAGTATGACCTGAATCTCGTTTATTGTTTGAAATCTGGCCAGCCATGGCACAGAAGACCGTTGTGGAAGGAATAAAGTGCTTAATGTAAAGCACACCAACCAAAGCCGTTTTCAGGCTTTAACAACACGACAAAAATTCTCGCACACTGCTGCTGGGTCCTTTTTGTGTCGCCGACTGAGTCAAGTTGCCAAAGACGAAAGAGTCATCATCATCATTATGCCAACCATGTCATAACATGTACAAGCGGATTTTTGTAGCACCGGCAAAGGCAAATAGCGAAATCCCTCCTTGCCTTAATGCACTTTTTTCTTTTAAGACCGAAAAAGTCCCATCGTCATTGCGCGGATACGAGACTAGACAAAGTGAAAAATGCATATGTATAAGGTTCGTTGGTGGAAATTCCAAAAAGCCGTGCATTAAGCTAACTACGTCTTCTTAATGATAGCAAAATATCCATCCGAGAAAAAAGGAACAATAATGTTATTACTATTATTGCTACACATTTTTTTCTAAAAAGTAGTAAAATGCAATTCAATGCTGTAAAAAGAAAATCCTTTAAAAGAGCACGATAATTTTTTTCTTTGTAAAATCAAGAATGAATGAAAGTAATATGGAAAAGCTTTTTTGTTCGTGGTTGGCTTGTGTGTTTCCTATCATCTTCATCCTGCGTATGATATTATATCGTAGTAGTTATTATGATTTATTTATCTGCCTCTTCAACAAATGACTGCGATACGGCACTGGTCGCCTTGTTTAACACACAAAAAGTATTCTTCGTTGGATAAGTAAATGTACAAAAAATACTTTTTTTTTTGTAAAAAATGCCGTCATGTTGATAGAATTTTCGTGGAAGAGGAAAGACAGAAAAATGGGAGTTTTCATTTTTCGATTTCTTACTTTTTTTTACAAAAAAAGGCTACAGGACACACATTCTGCCTGAAATGGTAAAACCGTACCTTCACTTTTATTTCTTTTTACTTTTGCAATATAACTTTGTTGGCCAGTTGACAAATTCGTAGCCTTGAAGCTTTTTGATGTTCTCTGCCTGTATCCACTGATCATACTTTCAACGAGTACATACTATGTACATGTATGTATATTTAGTACCTACATTACGTAGAAAAGTCCCACAGAGGCTGCTATACTGTATACAACTTACCAGCCAAGGATCCAACAAGCTATTTTACTTGAGCTCATCCTCCAGGAAAGAAAAAAATCATATGACAGATAATGCAATAATATTATTACTACATCTACCACGGCCACTTCAGCATTATTTCATTTAGCTACTTTGAAAGAAGAAGCAATTTTTCAGGGAGAGATAAAAAAGTGTGAAATTTTGAGTGGATTCATTTTTTAGTTGAAGATACTCGTTTCCCCCTTTCCAGCTAATCTTCATACGAGAGTGTCACTGCGTAAATAGAAGCAGTAAAATGCCTCTAGTAACAAGTATACATTTTTATTGTCTACAATTTTTCTGTCAGTGAGCAGTCATGATCCGTCAGGATGATGGTGCAACGTAACGGAAGATGCTGATTACTACTGCAGAGAAAACGAGGGTGTCAGACAAACGCTTCTTCTTGATGACGAAAGGAAATGTATTATGATGATAATCTTTTGAAACCCCCTGGCAGGATCAAACAAAAATATTTGGTTTACAAAAGATTAATGACTCTCGTCACAATTCGTCACACTAACAAATGAATATTCACACACAAGACCTTTAGTTTTTCTATCTCACTGTAATTATCAATTTTGTCTGCTGTTAAGATGAAGATTAGGATAAATTAAAATTGTCAACTTTTCAAATTCCTTGGATTATGGAACCAAATTTGGAAGTGGACACCAATGGAGTCTCTTCGGAGTCATCTTCTCGCTTCTCTTTTGATACATGGGGGATAAGAAGTGATATGCCATGCTTGCTCCCCTTTTTCTTCTTGGGAAGTCGACCCAAGGGCCCAGTGTAAATTTCTGAACTTTTCAGTAAACAAGGCTAAGAAGGCTGCTATACATTTCACGGGTGGGAGACAGGGCCCGATTGAAACCAGCAGTCTATATGCGAAACATGAATATTAGAAAGTAGCCAGGTTAGAAAGCCTAGTAATGTAGTAATGGTAAAGAGAAACTTACAAAGGATTATCGTGACAAGCTTGTGAAAAGTCCTCTTGTGTTATTTGACCATCTACAATAAAGATTCGTCAATTTATACAATACAATATTATGTATCATTGCATGAATAATTTCACTTCAACTGTTACAAGATACAAGAAACTTAAAATTTACCTCTGTCTACGTCCAAAGCCTTCATCACTGAAAATATAAAAATTGCCAAGATTAATTATCTCTGATGACATACAATAGGTTATTTTGCAATTATTACAATATAAGAGTATCTAGCTTTTGCATTTTAACTCACCTATTTCTACAATGTCTCGTTCACAATCTTCCAGCTCGTCCATTTGGACCCCATACCCTCCGTAAATACATCCTTTGAGACAATGAAACAATTCTTCCCTGGCAAGACCGCCGTCTCCATTCATGTCATATACGTAGTAGCACCACTTTATAAGCTCATCAGTGGTCCCGCGAATCATTGTTGATAAGCCGTTAACCCATTCACTCTCGTCTACCTGTACATTTTAATTTAGGCTGTATTACAATCTAGAATTGTTAAAAATGAATAAAAATTTGTCATTCGAAATAACTTCAAACGAACAATTCCATCATTGTCGCGGTCAAACGCATGGAAAACGAGATCAAGCATGATGTCATCCGTTATTTGAAAGACGATATGAAGAATTTCTCTCATCCTCAGTCTGTCTAATTTCCCGTGCACCACCATTTGTTGATAGATGTAGGCTAGAGAACGACACTCTTCGTGGTTAAAATATGTGCGTTTCGCGAGGCCGTCAGCCGCATAGTTCAATTTGTGCACTTGCGCTAGTGTTAGCATCTTGGTTTAGAGGTGTAAGATCAGGTATAGATTAGATCAGCAAAAACGCTAAAAGTAAAGTCCTAACAATCAAATTAACTAATTCGTGCAATTACAAAAAAATTAGTAGGTACTAGTATATGCTAAGAAAATCGTAATAGTAGAACTAAAAGTTAGTAGCTACAAATACTAATCTGTCTACTCTAGAGTATAGTCTACAGAAATCCTTAAAATGAATACAAATAAATTGTTCAGTGTGGTTTTTGGAAATCCATTTTCCAAAATTTTACTTATTCTTTGAAATTGTTTCCACGTGCAAATTTCTTTGGTTACCTCATCCATGGCTGGAGTGGAAACGGAAAGTTATCGGAGATATCATAGTCATAGACTGGAGTAAGCATAATTGTCTAATTTCATTTCACTGCCTCTTAAGTAGACGCACTGAAAACTTACTTCTTTTCCGTCACCACATGATACAAATGAATAAATGGAGAGGCGAACTACTGTAAGCAAGGACATAACGCACTGATTTCAGGAATTCCAGCTAAGCCATAATCAACGAACTCTTTTCTCTAGCATTATTATTATCCATCTTAAGAACATTACAGGAAGCTTTTGTATTAGTCTTCTCTCTCTTCTCTCTCGCCACACGAGAGAAAGAAATGATTTTCACACACGTACCAACAAAGCATCACGGTAGTATGCGGTGATGTGTGTGAATCGTTTTTATTTTCTTGGACATCAAGTTGCACTTAGGTTGATGGGTTGAGTGTAATTTTGAGCAGAGAACAAAGACACCTGCCTCATGTAGCGTTTCACTAATGCCTCTCTTTGAGAAAAAAACTAGAGGAGAAATAGAAGGTTGGTCATGCTTTTTTCAATTCTCCCTGTTTGCATTGCACTGCTGCTTGCTGTGTCGGTGTGAAATCTCCAACACCCTTCAAATCTTTATTTTTATTTTTCCTTTGCCACCATCCTTCTGTTCTCTCTGAATCTCGTTTTCTCCACAAAAAATGGCGAAGCCAAATAACAAGATTCTCAACTTTGCTGCCGGCCTTCTGTGTCTCACTCGGTGTGCCCACTACTACTTACTTTGTGTTACCACCAACCACACTGGATGCACCCACCAGCGAGCACCGCATCACACTCACTAGACAACCTGAGAAGTGAAAACCTGGTGAAAGGTTGATGTTAACTTTGATAGACCCACTGTCGAGATTCTGTTTCCTGGTTTAGTTTAGTTTACCTCCACGTTAGAAACCTACTATATTCCGATAGCGAAGCTTTTGTTATTATTATGCTTTCTTTTTCTATGGTTTAGTAGCACCGCACCACTGGTTCCAGCTAAGTGAGTGGAAAGTGCTTTCAGGGAACAACTACGACTGGAGCATGGTGGACCAAACCAAGGGAGACTTGATAATATTACTTTTTCGTAGTTACTTAACGAAATGATATTACACCTTGAGGCTTTTATCCCTCAAAGGAACAAAGCATTCCACTCTTCTACAAGATTTTCTCGGATTCGGTTTTCTCCTGGTTCGCTCCCACTTCCTTTTGTTACAGGAGGTGTGTGCCATTGTTAAAAGTAAGTTTGGTGTGTTTAGGTACACTATAAGTGAAGTTTGTTTTTCTCACTCGGTGAAAAAGAAAGAAAGAAAGAAAACTAAATGAAGCCACAGACTCTGTCGGTTTTGTGCTAAAAGAAAGAGAAGAGAGGTAGGAGGAAATTACATAAAGCCATTATAATAGACATCCACCTTCCATTTTCTTTTCGGTAGGTGGTAGTCGGTCAATCACATGATGTGGATTATTGCTCCTCACACTTCCCAAATTCTTTTTTCGCCTTTGTTGTTTGCATTATTTTGTACACCAAAGCTTCCTTCCTTCTCCCACTTTGAACAACTGAAGTAAGTAAATAATAATAAACCGGGAAAATAAATACAAAAAAGGGAGGAGGAATAAAGGGAAGGTGATATTGACGGTGGAAAAAGTAACAAAAAGTTACACTTTCAGAAAATCACGGCGGTAGAAAATGAAAGAGAAATCCACTCTGTTCTCCTCCTAGTATTTACTTACACTGAGGTGGAGGCGTTCGTTGGTGAGAAGGATGCCGATGTTTGCGTTGAACTTGATGTAACAAGCTTTTTCTTTTGCTTTTTCAAGTGGTTTGCCTAACTCACTTCTTTCCGATAGTATGCAGTACGCACTCCTCTTTTCAGAGGTGACAGTGCGGCAAAAATGAGTATACTGGTGAAGTCACCTCCACTCTAGTTTCAAACTAACGTCATAATAGAATGAAACTTGAGAATGGGTTTTCATACTCAAATGTTTATAAACACTAAAGTTTTAAAGAAAAGTTTTTTTTAAACCTTTGTCAACCTAAAAAAAATTCTGCTTTATATACTTTTATTACTACCTATTCAGGTGACACTTTATTTTTTAATAAAATAATCACAGTAACATTGCCGGCTTTTTTTCAAGGAAAAGTAAATAATACTGTGTAGGCGCTAGGTAAGCTTTAGGACGTATTGAAAAGTGCCAAACTGCTTCTAAGTATAATGTGACAGGAAATCCTTTCACAAAGAAACCGTTAATGGAATTTTCCTTTCTTGTCTTCTTGTCGCCTTCCGTGGGGAAGACGGTCTAAGTCAAAAATGCAACGTGAGAAAAAGAAGCTCGGCAAAGTAAAGCAATGCGTGCAATTTCCATTGAGTATATGTAAACAATGACTTTCTTCTTTTATTCTGACCATACCCCCGCTCTTACTGCGGTGGCGGTGGGGAACGGTAGCGAAATGAATGATATTATTTACCTTGGCTCGGTAGCTGGAGACCGTTGCAGGGCTTCAGGTTTTATTGTAACTTTTCTTGTCATGTATATCCTGCCTGCCACTCTGAAGCGCACTTCACTAAATGCTTGTCTTGGTAGGCACACATTAAACTCTTACCGTCTTTTCCCCATTTTGTAACGTCAATGTCAATGCGGGCCACCTCTTGTCTCGGCTTTCTCATCTTCAAGTTGCAAAGATGGCTTAACGAAACATCGGTACGGTAAAAGGGGGCTTAAGGAAGTTTTGTTTGAACAGAACCACTCTCGACGCTTCTTTCTCTCTCCTGGAAGCAGGGTGTCACCATTATTATTAACGTCATGAAAGTAGTTACACCGTAACGGTGCTACCTCTCTTTGGCAAATAAACATTTTCTCAATCACAGTCATTTTCGTTTTCCTCCAAACTAGTGAAAGAAAGATAAATGTGAAACATTTCAGAGAATTGTTTTTTCTTTAGTTTTGTCTTCATCTCGTATGATCTTGTCTGCAACATGAAACACCTTTACAGATGGCCCTATTTGCGCGATTCAAAGTTGTTTAAGGATGTTTTTACTTTTCAACATCTTAAAGTGCAATTTAATGATGTCACATGAACATAATTTTGAGAATGTTACGAAACGGAGTGAAAAATAGTTATGAATGGATATTAATATGATAATGTGGTTTATTGAGTTCTCGAATGCTTTATAAAAGTGTAGGGGGCGGCATTCACGTATACAAGTGATAGACTCCAGCCTTATGTTTTGCTGTTAGCAGTGTTGGAGTGGAGCTGAATAAAATAAGGTATAAAAATTCTTTCCTTGTTGCACGGCTATTAGGTTTATGTTAGCACTTTACATTACCTGATCTCATGAATTTGCTACTTGAGAGACTTTTATTGGATCATAATATTTGGTGAAGCAAAAAAGTTTCGTTTTTATTAGACTTTTTGTTTCTTGCCTTTTTTCGACCCCTGTGCATCACTGTCATTCCTCTGGTGCAGGAGTTCACTTAAAAGACAACAAAACTGGAGTGGTGTTTTCGCTTTTGCCTCACATAACACAAGGCAATACGTCAGAGGGAAAAAAGTTTTTATGAGGTCGTAACATTCTAGAAAATGGTTCTATCTCATCCTTTCACCTTTGCACATAAAATATTAAAGGACAATATAAAAATTCATTGTAATAAAGTTAACGCTCCGTGATCATCATAACAATAAAAAATACCAGATCATAGAGAGCTCACCTCTGAAAACATGTCTTTATCTTCAAAGTGCTTCGTAGTAGAGTGGCATTATGGCAATTGACAAATAAAAAACATAGTGTTACAACTTACAAGTAAGCAGTTGTACGCTTTGAACTCGAAGAAATGAGAATATATGAAAAAAATTACACTTCTGTGTCTAACGTATTATATCTAAGGCATTATGGCAATTGACAAATAAAAAACAAAGTGTTACAACTTACAAGTAAGCAGTTGTACGCTTTGAACTCGAAGAAATGAGAATATATGAAAAAAATTACACTTCTGTCTCTAGCGTATTATATCTACTCACCTTAATATTACCCATTTTTCGTCGGTCAAGCTTACAAGACAAGAACCTGACGTTTTCATGCTACCTCCAGTTTCTATATTACAAAACAGTCCCTTTTATCGTACACTGATGTTTGACCCTGTTGAACCCTTCAAAACGACTTCTTGAATGAATCATTCATTGTACTCGTAATGTCCATTGCACGATATAGGTAGTAAATAATTATATTAGTTTTTAAGGTGAACATTGGTACTGACTAGGCAGTTAACATATAAAGGTACAATATCCTATAATACAAAGGTGACCAAAATTCTTCTTGTTTCTTGGTATTGATTTCATACGTATGAATTAGGCTGTTTGTTTGTGTAGTGATGACTCATTGAAGATGTGTGTGTACCTTGATAATAAAGTAGTATCCTTTTCTCAAATGTTTCATAAACAAGCAAACCTTTGTCTTACCTTGGGTTTAACTTGATTCGAGTTTAAACTTAATTTTTCCGTTCACAACGGTATGAATATTAACCTAATAAAGTTTAGTAATGTTCGTATTTCTTTTTAAGGCCTTTGGCTTCATGTTTTATTTGTTCTTCCATAGATGACAGGGCCTTTAAGGCCCTATAGCCTAACTTGTTGAATATATTCAATAGCTTCTATTATCTTAAACAACTCTATGCTATTTTCTAAATTTATTTTTGGAATATGTAGCCTTTTTGTTACGAAAATGAAAAGGTTGGTTTAGCCCACCCCTGATTTCAGCTAGAGAATTTTTTAAAAGAAGCTCTTTGCTTTTCAAGGAAAAGATGTGCGCACTTTCCATTGTAAATACGTACGTAATATCAAAAAGGCTAATATTATTAAGGTATGTTTTATTTCCAAGTTTGCTGTTTCATATGTAATAAAATTTTTTAATTAAATTAAGTTATTATAACTGGTTTAATGCTTTATAAATTAAATGCGAAAAGAAAAATGCCTTCATTAAACTAGTTGATTGGCAAAAATTTTAGAAGCTCTTTTCATTGATAGAAGAGCGCGATTTCATGTTAGAGATAAATAAAACTAGAGTCAGAATTTGACAATGAGAAAAGTGAAGTGACACTCAAGAACTGTGGAGACAAGCAAAGAAGAATTATTATTTTGGAGATGTGTACCTAGTATTTATTATCTCAAAAGACGGCCTCTAGTCGACTTCGACTTTCAACTTCTCACTTCGTACGTAAAGAGATTCAACTTTTCCTAGGTATGTCATGTGAATAGGTAGACAACAAAAGTTGTTGTCAGGCGAGCTGCTTGGTGGATGGTGGTACGGTTACGGTACCAAAAGTAAGATGAAAAGTAACCTCAATAACACAGCCTATCACGGCCCTTTTTCTCTGTCACAGTAAAATTAAATTTCTTCATTAGTTCAAACAATGGCAGCCATTGTTTAAACAGGTTTCCAAAACATTCAGCCATTTATCAGTTCCCAGCCTGTCGCTGTGTGTGAGAAAAGAGAATGAAGAAAGGTAAATATGAAGAAGGAGTGCAGCTATAAGCAGAAGGAAGGTATGTTTCTAAGTAGTGATGACAATAACAGCAGCTCACAAATAAATACATTTTCTTCCCTGAATTGTTTGATGGTCATTTATTTTGCGTCTTGAAGGTAAATCATGGGTAGGTTAACACTGTAGTGTTGAACATTGTGAACCCGTAAGTTCAGATAGCTGCAGAAAGTTGTGTATACATAGTGGTTTTTGCTGTAAACGTCTCAATTTCACGTTTAAAATGAGATCAAGATTGATCACAGGACCCTTGCGCGACAAAGAAATACTCATTGAGAATGTCTTGTGAAATGGGATTGTAAAACTAATTCTCATCATCATTCCAAAATTTCAACAAGCATCATGGATATAGCGATTTATTGTAGGTGTGGTGAATTTTCGTTATTTTATGGTGGTAACTTACCACTGGTAAGAAGGTTTCAGCGCAGCAACTTTCGAGGCAATATTACACAAATAGAAAGAGAAGAGTTTCTCTATCAGCGTGGGGCATTGTGTAACCTCGGTTTAAGACTTTCGGTGAACATTCCGATTTCTCACTTTTGCCTATGGCCAAACCAAGAAAGATACAACGAAACTTCTTATCCAAGGTAAATGGGACTGCCTCCTAGTACAGTCGTACCTTGCATGTTATAATAAGCCAAGCCAGAAGCTTCATCCAGTTCAGCCATGTTATTCCTCCGGATTATATTTATATGCGACAAATGATGTACCGTTGGATTTTCTTAAAGATAAAAGAAGCAAGGAAAATTTAGGAGACCTTTGAGAATAAACGAGTTAGTCATCCTCCTCTCCTCTCTGGCTCCTGGAAGGTAGATTATTTTTGTTTTTTTGTAATACTACCTTTTTCTCTCGAGTTTTTCGTCGCTTTGCCTCAGTCTATTAGATTTAGTTTATGTGTACCTTGAGTAAAAGAGCAGCAGTATCAGGAAAATAAAACACAAGAGGAGGAGAAGAGCGTCATCAGTGGACCATGGAAAATGGTTGCACGGCATGCATCTTAGTTACAGCCTCCACTTACTTCAATGTTACACTTACATCACATCATATCCGTAATATGAATAGAATATAGATTTTCCACTGACTCGGTCCTTTTGGTAAAAGTTGCTTTACTCGGCGGACCTGCTAATATCCATTAACCTATGCTCATGATCTCGAAACTTGGTACGTACCTCTGCATCGACTAGTATTACCTTTAACGTGTGCATAAGCACAATAATGAGCATCCTTTGTCAATATTTGCTATTAGCTGGAATATGACTGTATGTTCAGCCTGATCTTTGTTTAAGTTTGTTTCGAAATAATAAAACTATTGTACAGCGTTAACACAGCAAGGAGTCGTATCAGGTCACATTTTATGGTATTTCACGTATGTATGTACGTACACCCTTGGAAAATTAATAGGTAGCTACGTCTGGTTTAGTTTCAGTCTTGAGAAATATTCTTACTGAAGAGGCTATGGCTTCCTCATTTCATCTTCTTCGTGAGCTCCACTTTATCTTACGTGACCTGATTTAGTTATCTCAAGAAAAATATCTTTTCACCATCGCACACAGTTTCTCAGGAGCCTTGTGGGGTGAAGCGTTAGATTTTTTACAATAGGGAGCAGTCTCCGAAAGTTACCTATGCGAACGCGGTGCTGAGAAATTTCTCACCTAAAAGCCTATAAGAGTCTAGAAAGGTGTGCGTCCGTGTTGTGCCAGTGAGGTAAAAGCATAAAGGATCCTCCACTCTGCAGCTTGTGTAATCCCTCGATTCGATTCGTTCCTTTTCGCGAGAGACTGAATGAAACAGGTGGAAACACCACCACCAACCAGGTGAACAATAAANGGTGAACAATAAAGGAGCGAGCTAGAGGACAAGATCCAATGGCTCTCAAGCCCACGCCTACCTGTCAGGTTGAACAATTGTGAAATTCTATCCATTTTACCAAACGGACAGGTTGTATGAAAGCAGTGCTGAAACCTTTATTTGATCTGGCCTGTAAGGTGAATAAAGTGACAACCTTTTGTTATACTATGAGATGTGCTGAGAGATTTTGGTCGTACCTTGAAATGTCTTTATTTTGATGGTTGACTATTAATAACTCTTTAATGGCTAACTCAGTTTAAACAATATTTAATGGATTAAGATGCAAGAGTTTAATTAAAAATTAACTAGACCATGAGATGTACTAAGAGATTTTGGCCGTACCTTGAAATGTCTTTATTTTGATGGTTGACTATTAATAACTCTTTAATGGCTAACTCAGTTTAAACAATATTTAATGGATTAAGATGCAAGAATTTAATTAAAAATTAACTAGACCATATTTTAATTTAATTTTGAAAGTGAATATACTCGTAAAGAGTAGTGAGAATGGGATTATAAAACCGTTTGATTTCCCAATTTTGGATTTAAAGACGCAGCAAGAAGCTTATAAAAGCTTCCAACCCAATACGGAATAAATGTTTAATCAGCTTCAAAATGAGGCGCTATTGGGAGCATAAAAGTAAGTGATTCATTCGAGAATAAAACTCATAAATGTTTGTTTGTTAACTTAATGCACAACTAATCTCTCTTAATTCAACTTTACTAAATCTATCCAGATAATTACTAACTAATAAGATATTCGGTATTAAAGCTTCATTTAATTGAAATATGAACTTGTTACGGCCAATTCACTTTCAAATGAATTTGTAAATTTTCATATGAAAACATCACATGGCATTGACAATATTGTCTCCATCCTTGCCCAATTCTTCAACTTGTAGAAAATATGCTTGTAGGTAGCAATACTAAAATAAGGCTTTCAGTAGTGTGTCGCACAGGCACAACACGAGATATTATTTCGTGTTGGAAGAGGCAAGGAGCAGAGGAAACCAGAGCACAAAGTATAGCATCAGTTGCTAATAAGATTTCGCATCATATTGTGATAATATTAGAGTACACATGTGACTTCAAAGAAAAGTAAGATAGAAATCGGAGTTAACTTTTTGGATTAAAGTAAAAATGCTCAAATGATGTACTTTTCTTTTTAAACATTTTGCTGCCACTGCATTATTATATAATATCACTTGAGCACCCTTTGGCTTCTGCTGCTGTTGCATGTTGTGTTGTTTGTTGTCTCTAATATTATTGTAGTAAACGTGAACCGACAAAAATAATATTTCAGGAGCACATGTGTTTCATTCTTCCTCCGTTTCCGTATTATTGTCAAATTTACTTATAGACGGCGGAAAAGAAACAAAATGATGCGGAATGGTGGCAATCCGTAACATTCACCAGAAAAAAAGTTTCAACTTAGAACACCAGGAGTCTGTACATTGCTACTTGATGGTTTATTAAAGATAAGGATATTATTATTTGTTGCAAGTTCATGAAGAAGGCTACAGAAAGAAATTCCATTTTTCGTTTTATTTCCACTTTCGCCTCAGCAGTAGGAGCAAAACATAACACTTTTATCATAACATTATTATTACAGGGAAAAGGGCTAGTCACAAAACTAGATATTACGGAATACGTACGTAGTAGTGTTAGAAATGGAAATTGGATTTTTTCTCTTCGTCTTCCTCCAATTTGTCCTTGTGTCTGAGTCTCTCTCCGTCAGCCAGCTACGGTGCGGTACGGGTGTCATTTCCCACATTTGGATAGCATCGGTTTTCATAGTCGATGGAGTCTCTTTTTAAGGAAACAAGTAGCAAATTTAAAACAGTTGCATCACAATAATAATAGAGAAAGACAAAAATTCCATCTTTCAGTTATATGCTTACGTACCTATTATAAAGATGGGATAATATGAGATAGGAGCACGTTTGTAAAGGAGAGTGGCAGTAAAAATGGCGTCAACTATATTTATTTCAAAGTATGAAACGGGTTAAATGAGAGCATAAAAATGCAATGGTAGGAGAGACTCATATCTTTCATCTGTCCTTTTTTCTGCCGTGATGGTGGTGCTCTCCTATCGTCCATTTCACTTCCCTTTCTAGATTTAAAATAAAAAGAGGAATAAACATTCTGCGCATTACACCGGAACACGGAGAATAAACTCACACAGGCACAAAAAACCAAGTATTTTTTGTAAGTATGTATTATTATTACTACTACGTTTTTCTACCCTTTGTGATGGTGATGGCACAGGGGCAAAGGGAAAAGGGAGGAAGAAATAAGAAACTAGACCACAAAAAGCTCGTTGTCCTTTTTGTTTTTTAAGTTTTTTTCTTGTTTGATGGAATACGGAATTGCCTTTCCTTGTCTTATTTTGTGTTCCCTCTCAGAAATACGTGTTTAGTTACACATATGGAAGATTTTAAGATTTCCTACTAAGATTTCTTATTTTGCCATTTCACTGCGCCATCCACAGAGCCAGTATTGCATTTGAGAGTGAGGCAGCCAAAGCCACATCAGCATCTTTTGTTTCGAAGCAAACGAGACAGTAAATAGAGAATAGGAAAAAATGCATATAAAATTCGTTGCCGGAGAAAGTAAGAAGGAGAAAAGACTGTTGGAAGTCAAACGGGCACATTCTGGAATCCAAAAAGATACAGGGGAAAACGAAATAAGAGGATGGAAAAATGATGATAGGAATGCTGTTGGTTAGGTTAATGGGGGAAGCGCCTGGAGCAGGAGGATATGGCTTAGGAAAATATTATTATATGATACATGCGTTATTGCTGTTATGTATACAAGTAAATGCCTCTGAGTGTTTGTAGTTATTATCCTTGTTGTGTTTTATTTCTCTTGTCTGTCGGCACTTCTTGACTTCTGTGACTTTTTGTGTGTGGACGGACGGTGATGCGTTGAGCGATATAACGAAAAAGGAAGCAGACTGAAAAGGTTGTTTTTATCATTCAGGACAGAAAGTGTACGTTTTTGAAAAGTATTGTCTGAACGTTCTCGGACAACAGTGGTAGATTATTATTATCAAGAAATGGGATCATTTTCTTTCCTACGTGACCAAGTTGCGAGAGAGATGTGTTTCAGAATCTGATATTTCTGCTTCTCAAAGCAGCACCAGCAGCACACTGACCACCGGCGGTGGTGATTTTTGAGCATTTCAGTAATGTAATGTATCCACGAAAGAATTACTTGCACCCTCCGACATCAGCGTAATAACAAACAAGGTGATTGAGATTTGCTCTTACTGTAGTTCTAGCAGCAGAATGCATTCAACTCAACCTGACGAGATCAACATTCTATCCATTTCATTTTATTTTATTCGTTCGTCTCTCAAGTTGCCCTTAAGCGTCTTTTTTTGTTGCTTAAACTGACAAACACGTTGAAAATGATAAATTACGGTCGTAATTCAAAAATAACAATTAGTAATCACGAACAACCTTAATCAGGGCGAAGTGCGAAATTTTAAAGAGGAAGGGTATTTATTTTGTTACTAAAGCCATATAAATTCTAATTTTAGTGGCGCATTTATAAGCTCTCATCCACCCTATTCCCATGTAATGTGATGATCGTTTTCCTCCTTACCAAATAGAAATTAACGAATAAAATGATACGGTATGTAATGTAGCGTATTAAATAAAACTTGAAACGAATACAAAGGATCAACAAAAAAATTCAGATGACTGTCACATCTTGTGAGTGACTAGAGGAAGCTCTCTCTTTTCTTTCTCTCACCAGCGTGCTTATAAATAAATTCCATATCAAACAAACTAACTAAATTCTACTTTCTCAAACATTGCAATAAACAAAAGAGCATGGTGTTCGTAGAAAAAAGTATGAAGAAATGCCAGCTACGAAAAAATGTAAAGGAATAAAATTCATTGTGTTTTTTCATTCTTGAAAAGAACAAAGGTTTTTTCGTTTAAAAAGTCTCATGCGAACAGAAACAGAAATTACAACTTTTTTCTCTTTCTCTCTAAACCTCTTTTCGTTCATCTCTTTTAAGAAAAGAAAAATTTCACACTTGCTTGCTTGTCTCGCATTCATGTCACTATAAATTATACCTAAAAATTTAACTAGAGAGAAAAAGAAAAATCAACCGAACTGGCTATTATTCCTTACGCACACAAACAAATGCTCACTACTCGCACGAGAACAAAATAAACCGACAATTCTACCATCATCTTTTCTCCTTTTAGGAGAATTGAAGGAACCCCACTGATGCTGCTGTCGTTTCTCTTACGAGCTCTCGTCTTCTTCCTTTCCACTTTAAAGTGATGATAAGAAGGCAATGAAGGGTGTAAAAACACTTTTTTCTTCTTTATACTCATTCTTCGGCAGGATATCCGTTTTACGAAATTTTTTACTGTTGCGCTTTCTCTAACAACACTTGCTGTAGATTATATTACAGATGGTGAACACCGGAACAAATGAACGAAAGGCGAAGAGGAGAATGTCAAACGTCAAATGTATCAAGTTTTTATTTGTGTGATTTGTTTTATTATGGATGCATGTACTTTCCTCTGATTATTAGAGAATCAGGGTAGGTACTACAAGAAACTAAATCGTTGGTGTTTTCCAACTAGATTTTCGTTTGCAAGCCAACTACTTCTAGTAAACCGGCCAAGTGAAAAATAAGGAATTTTCATTACCCGATTCTTACCCTACGTCACAGTGTAAAGAAACTGCACACTCGCAGCCAATTTATTGTGCTCAGCGTTGGTCGTTTTCTTCATCACCCACGCTTCGTGTGCGATAAAAGTTTTTTCCAATTAGAACGGAAACGCTGAATGTTCACGAATTTCTTTGTAGCTTTCACGAAATCCAAAGAGGCAGACAATAACGTAACATGTATGTCATGCTCTCCATCATCATTTGTTATTCGAATTTGACTGACCTTTGCCTGGAAGAAAAAAAATATCGTCCTGTGAAGTTTGGCTCGTTTGTTGTATTTAAAGTATAAGTCAGTAAATAAAAATTTAATCTGAAAACTGGCAAGCGTGTAATCACATGTGAAGCAAAGCCGGAATAGAAATGTCGGTAGTGAATGTTGTAAAATGGTGAATATCAGGGAAAGGCTTTCATTTCATCTTAATCTCTGCCTTCCTCATCTTGTTACGATTGATTCAGTCGCGCTGAAATAGATTTTTATAAGATTGATCTCTCTCCAGTAAAAACCGAGACGTCGGGTAGGTTTTTATATTTTTTGGAGCAAATATCCATGATCCATCCGTCCATCAAGTGATTTCGTCCTCTTTCTCTTCTTCTTCACATTAGATTTCTTCTTTGACGTTTCCTTTTCCTTGAGAAGACGTTATGTCCGTAGTTACTCAAGTATGTAGTTTCTTTCGTTTTCTCATTTCATCAGTCTTTACTACTTTTTCTTCATTTCATTCATTCAGCTGTAGTACAGTGCGTAAAAAACGGGCGTGACGGCTTTTCTTGTTAAATGCAAATTTTTAAATAGACGCAAGGCAAAAGAAAGCAGCCAAATCCAAAGTAAGTCAGATTTTTTGACAAATCGACCCTGCAACTATTCCAACTCCATCCCATCCACCAGCGCGTCTAGTATAAGAAAATTATTTCACTTCCCTTTTATAGCATCCGTCCACAGTTTTTCAGTAGCGTCTAAAAAGATTAAACTCAAGTAGGTATCACAACTTCGTAATAAAACCTTGTGCATAAATGTAGCTCGTCTGCATTTTCCGTAGATTATTCTCCAAAAGGATTCAGGTTTTCCCATTGTTATTATCGTTATCATCGCCATCTTCGTATCATATCATATCAATATCTGTTGACTCCTCTTCACAAAACATCGCATCCTCTCTTTTGATATTTACATTATTTTCTTCTCTAAAAATTTGAATGAGAAGAAGCAGGAGCAAGAGTGCAGAGCACACCGTCGTCGTCCCATTCTGTTATTGCCTTTCTGGTTCGTGCCCAGGCTCTCGGCTCAACTGAGCAGTACTCATCATAATCATAATAATAACAACCGAAGCACACAAAATACAAATACACAACTCAATCACAGGGGAAATGCTCAATGTTTCCGTTCTACTTGGTTAGATCATAAATAACATTTCATCCAATGAATTTTTATGATGACGAGCAAGAAAGGAAGAATAAAACGGGATAAGAGAAATCTTTTTTCTTTGCTGCTGTGATTCGCAAGCGGCTGCTTTTATGTGTACATGCTGATGCAGTGCTCGCTCGCTATACCTTTTCCCGTCTTTTGCAATAATCATAATCATGATCGTAAGGGGATACCTTAAGATATTCGCTCTCTCCATCACCGCCACCGTCGCAACCTCGTTGAAGTACTCAAATTCCAAAACAGAGCTGGAGAGCGAGGCTACGTATATTATGTTGAGAACATGCCTGGAATGTTTTAAAATTCATAATAAAAAAGAACAAATTCAATCTTGAGTGCACACGGCGGAAGTGTATCGTAATATGTATCAGCATGCAGACAAGCAGACAGGCTCACACGAGAAAAGAAAGTCTCACAAGTGAAGAAAAAACGTGAAAGTGAAAAGAGAATAAAATATAATAATATTCTCGTGGCAAGACTCAGAAGCTGGGAGAAGGTAGTAAGTCCTAGTGTTTCACTTAGGTAGGTTCCCTTTCACTTTGTTTCCGTTTGGCTCGGTGGGTTTTAGGTAACATATTCATCATCAGAATCAAGGAGAAGGAAACGTTTCTGGGTGTGCGAGAGAAACTAGGTAACGAGTATGCAACTGGGATAAAAGGATATAGCCGCATGCTTGAATAGCTACTAGAGAGAAACATAACTTTGTGAAGAAGACGAGAGTGGAGGTATCACTTGATAAAATTACATGGGCGCTCACACACTTCACATCTTTCAGAATTATTTGCTCAAGGATGAAGGTAGGAAAGCTCTTCAGGAAAGGAAACGATGAAACACATACATTTCTCTGCTACACACACTCTTGATTCTGCTCTGCACGAAACGAAAAGATGAACAAACCCATGATGATAATCACAATGAAATTCAAGATATTTTTTTTCAGGACGGTGTTATTATTATCATCACTATGATGATATGAAATTCACGGCGTGTCTCTTCACACTGGCTTCGCTTCACTGTGTACAGGCGGTGGCTGCCGTGGTTCGTGGGGTGTGGTAGAATGTAATGTAATGTATCTGTAAAGGTATACCGTCTTATCTACCACGCACCATCTCATCATCATCACTTCCGTGCCATTATTGCAGTTTTTTTAAAACTAGGATATTTTTATACTAGAGTCTGGCACATTGGAAAGAAGAAAAAAGAAAGCTTTTGTATCATCATCAATTTCCAACGTGCTGTATTGTAATGTAAGCCTGAACATATTCCGCACTCCTGCTTTCTTCGTTTTTCCCGGTTGATAATGTATGCGGAAGATGCTGTGAAAGGAAAAGTGTCATAAATTTGTTGAGCTTCTTCTTTCTTCTCTCCATCGTCTCTTTTTTCCTCCTCCGTTGATAAATATGAAGTGCACACAATCATAATCATCAACTTTACGGAGAGAGATAGGAAAGAGATACTATTATCACATGGAACATAATAAATATATTGTAATACTAATGTACAGCAGACAACAGGAAAAAATCCACTTTTTATTCTTCTAAGAGAGAAACGCACCCACCCTTTCCCGTTTCGTGGCAATCCTAAGCTTTTCTTCTTAAAATCCAGTGAGCGAGGTAGTTTCTTGGCAGAAGAGAAAAAACCTGATTATGATTATGATGATGATACATAGGTAATAGAATTGTACATGAGTGTACACTTGTTCACTGCTACTTAGACCATCACAATTTGTGTTTTTGTTTCTCCACGGAAAAGGATGAAAAAATAAGACGGACTGGAATAAACTTGTATTTTTCCAGAAACGAAAGAAAATAAATTCGAGAGTGCTCCTCTTCCTCTAGCTGCTGCAGATTGTTCAAGAAAGAGGTATAAATTTCAGTCGCCTTTACAAGACCAAAGGACTTCCATCGTGGCAGTATTTTCTACTTAATGCTCGCAATGTATTTATGTATTATCTTGTTAATACATTTTACGAATTTCCGAAAAGAATTCTCCTGAATTATTTTTATTATCATTGTATGTTCTCTGTGTTCCTTTTCGTCTGTAAGTAATGCTTGACAGGCTTCGTGACAAAAATATATATATTTATATAACATCACATAAAACAGACAAGAGACACACGATTTCCACGTATAGGATTTTACGTTCTCTCTTGTTGTCGTTCCGTTGTCCTTTTCACCGTTTTATCCTGAAAAAAATTTATACTCATCTGAATGATGCAGTAGTGGCAAGTAATAATAATAATGATATAATTCGTAAAGTGGGCTGACTTGCTGCGAGCAAGGCTTTTATATTTAAATGCACAATTTCAGGAGGAGGTGGAGGATGAGGAGGAGGATAATAGAGCAGGCAACGAATTGCTTATAAATTCTTCTCTCTTCCTCAATCAACTTAAAATATATTATTACAATTGCTGAAGACGTGTAATGTATAACTGCGAAGGAAAGCGGGAGACGCAATTTTTTTCGTCTCTTTTTTTCTTTTTCCCTGTTTCACATTGCTACACATTCACATTATTATTATACAGCTCATAATAAGGTATAATGCAATGAATGAGTGAATGAATGAATGAAAGTAATAATGGGATGAGTAAAGATAACGGACAATAGTGACTTTTTCTACAGACCTGGATCAAGTGAAAGTGCATTATTATTTTTGGGGAAGGAGAGAAAAACGGCTTTTATTTCAATTCTTTCTTCATGTTTATAAAAGCTCTGCATTGAGAAACCCCTTCTCTATTTCTCTTCCCATGTTGGGAAAATATACAAGAGAAAAATGTAGTTGAGCATTTTGTGTAATAAAAATAGGGTGGATTTTTTGCCCTCTCAAAAGAAAAAAATCCTACAAAAATGGACTACATAATAATAGGAAGAGGAAAAGTATCAACCTAACTAACTGGTATTATTGCCACTGTAGATGCTTAAGAGCATTGCGTTACTTACACATAGCTTTTCACAAATGAACATCGTTTCATGTAACTGCGCTTTCTTTTTCCTAGGACTCAATAAATTACTTTCTAAATGTAATCTGTATTATTACCACCGCCACCACCACCGTCCCTGCTATTACTGTTAAGGCTACGTTACAACTACACTTTTAGTTTTGGCTCCGTGTGTAAAAAGAAAAGTAACTGCTCGAAAGTACAGCCTTATTACATTATTGTACGTTCACGCACATCATCCTGCATTCTTCGCTATGTATATCATTGTGTAAAAAATGTGAAAGAATGGTCATCCCTGAAAAATTCGTAGAGGTAGCATTCTCTACTTGCCCATTAAGAAAGATTCGCGGATTCGTCTTAAATAATGCTACTCAAGCATGTCGATACTGTATTTGTATGCATATTCATCCTCGAGCAGCGAGTGCATTCATTTTTACTTTTGTCTGGGCACACTGCTGCAATGCAATTATGGGAATAAAACGAGACAGAGAAGAAAAAGAGAAAAGCTCTGCTTTTATTTGACTGGACTTCATGTATGCTTTGGTTTGTATAGGTTGAAAAAATAATGTCAAGAAAGTGAGTGAATGAAGGAGAGAAAAGAAAGCCAAGGAAAGCAGTTGAGTTCAGTAGTAAAGCTTTTCAATGATCCACTCAGTAAGCCTATATGATAGCCACGTTTATTTGCCGTACAACCGCCACTCACTCACTTCTCCTACTGCTTCGTTTTTTATTTATATGGCCAAAAATGCAATGAATGTTAGAGGATGACACTGGAATCTCTTTTCTTTCAAGACAAAAACGAAAGAAAGGAAATTGTGCTTGTGATGGCAAATGGCAATAGCGGAGGAATAAGAAGCGCTTATGAAAATTGCCTTGATATTCATTCAACTGCTTTTACAATGTTATTATTATAATGTAATAATATGTAGTTGTAGAGTTGTAGTGGCAGTGCTCACTTTTTTGCTCGTCCAAGCAAACGCGATAGACACGCAAACTGTGTATAAAACGCACGGCACGACTCGAGTTTCGAGACCCTTTCTGGAACTTGTGCCTGGATGCCATTGGTAGGCATTAAATGTCTACATTTTCTTCCGTATTTTGAAGAAGAGTTGTCCCGTCGAAATTCCAGCAAGATTGTTAGCAGCTACATGGTGTATGAGGTGCAGCTTACAAGATCTTTGAGAGAAATAGGCTAAGGACGGTAATAAAACAAAAAATATTATATTAAACACAGGGAAGCGAACAGACATAGGAATTCATGTTATTTACATAACATGGTAAAAAGTACGTTAACACTGCAATGGCTACAATAATGTTGCATTTAATAATAATCAACAACAACTTCGTAGTAGTAAACAGGAAGGCAAATTAAGAAAAATGCTGTGAAGTGATGTGAGCGTTTCTTTACGTCGACGTATGCTCGGCTCACACTGCATGCCATATCTACATACATGTAGAACGTAATAAGTTGTAAAAGCTCCTTTATTTGTTCTCGGTACAAATGTGCTCAATAAAAACGTCTTCCTTTTCCTGTGCACTCGTTAATATAAACAAGAGTATTCCAGAATGATGTCGGTCGGCCAGCTTGTGAAAGTACATAGGTACTATACTTACATGTGTGATTTGTGTGTCTCACATGTATGAAAATATTATTACTATTAGATTTCATGAGCTGATAAGTGGAAAGAAATCGAGGGTGAAAAGTGGCATGGAATAAAAAAATAACATGACAAACGTACCCGTACCATAGCCTTTAGAATGCTGTGTTAGAGCACCGAGTCTGAGCAAGACTGAGACAGGCTGCAAATAAGCTACATGAGGAAAGGGGAAAATTGTATTAGATTAAGGAAGAGAAAACGTGGCGAGAGAAGTGGAAAATGAATTACTGATGTAGGTATCTACGTAATGTAATATAAATATAAACACATAACACATCAAGTAAAAAGACTTGTGATCAAAAAATATTTTTATGAATTCCCATCATTAAGATATGTACACTTTTTTGTATGAATAAATAGTTTTACTTACTAGATTGCGTTCCTTGCGAGCATCTCACTTTACTTATCGCTAACATAGATCAAGTCACTTGCACGTCTTTACTCATCTTTGAATCTAATAAAACTCGTCTTCGTCTCTTCTAAATTACATTTCAGGCATAAAAGTCAAGTAGACATCTGGTAAAGTTTAGCAAAATAAAAAACATATGTAACCGATATTATTCATATATATATTAAGAAAAAAGGTCTGTGAATGTATGCATTATCACGTTTAGTTTTTTTTGGAGAAAGCATTTGTTTTAGATTTGCTACCCGTGTTTTTCTCCTCGGCGCAATGGGGTGTTTACTAAATTGCATTTTTCAAAATTTTAAAATGCATACCGAAAACGAAATGTGTACATTTTTTCGCACAGCTTTTGAAAATGAAAGTTTTATTTTCACTCTTTTTGTATCGAGTGATACGCACAAACACTGTCTAAGAATCTATTTGATAAATAAAAAAGTGTAGGGATGATCCACTGGCGGAGTCATGTTAATGATTTCCACATGTTTCATCCTGAGATTTTTTATTCCCTTTCTTCATCCTTCTTTGGTGATGTGTTGTTTTATAAATAGCGTATCCAAAGTCTTTTTTACTGTATCCAGTGATGCGGCACACAGACCATGACTGAAGGACGATTCGGTAACAGTAAAAAAGAAAGCTACAAGGAGAAAGAAAAATGGTTGAGTGATATGTGGAAAGAAGAACGGTATGACAGGGCATCATCATCCCTGGATGTTTCGGTGATCATGCTTCTAGCTTTTTGAATGCCAGCTTTCCGTGCAGTCGAGGTCTCACTTGGCCGTTATTACACTTTCCTTCTTTTTGATTTCTCTCCGATTCGTTTTATTTTCCTGTTCATGCTTTCCCATCAAGACTCACTCAGATGAAAAACGGAGGTTTGACTTGTTTAATGAAAATGCTACAAAAATACTGAAGCAGTCAAAACTTGGTATTAGGAGAAAAGAGTGAACACTCAGGAACAACAAGTTGGTGACTTATTGCGAGCAAAGTTTTACTTGTCTTATTTTTTCCTTGCACAGCAGAAAGGATAAATTGTGAGACAGTAAATAAATAGAAAAAAGATACAAAGCTTGCACGAGAAGCAACAGCAGCACCAGAGCCAAAAAATTTAGCAACCTTATACAATAACACATGAATGTATTTATGTTTTTTCCTGAGTGAGATGATTATTTTCTGTGTTATTGAAGTCAAAGCCTGTAGAAAAAAGTCTCGTGGCTGGAGAAAAGGCACACACACGGTATTTACGGTAACGGGAAAGTATTACGTCGATGTCAATGGCAATGACGGATTCATCGGAAATCCAGAGAGGTGCTTTCTCTGCTCTGCTCAGCTTACTCTGTGAGAGACACAGACACTTTCCTTTTTCTGACCATCAGTCCACTTTTGGGAATTATATTTCTCTCGGTTGTGTTCACACATCCAGACGTAATTTGTCACTTTTACTCTTTGCCAGATGATCTATCTTTTCCACTTAAGTAATGCAATCACCGGGGAATGATCATCTCTTGAGGTGGTCATTTCTCCGTCGTCTGTCGCGTCCATCAAATTATTGGAATTGTGGGCATCTGGGCAAAATGTTACGTTTAACTACTTTAGAGACTAGTGCTAGACCACCATGCCTTTCCTTCCATTTGGGAATGAGGATGCGCACAGAGAAAGCGAACGAGATGAGATGAAAATGATGATGACCTGTTTTTCTTCTCATTTCATATCACTTCACTAAGAAAAATAAAAATGTCATTAGTTCTTTTCATTCGTTCGTTCCATAGTATATAGAATAATAACTGGTTCGTTCTAATATTTTCCCTTGATCTTTGTCATTGCAGAGCTAGAGGACGGGTCAGAGGAATTGGTGATCGACGAAGAAGTCAACACGTCGTCGTCATCCACTACCGTCTCTTCCACGGAGAATACCAATGCACAGAAATAGCGCCACAACCACCACTGTGTCTTCAGAGGATCTCAAAGTGTCATCAAAACGCGACAGCAGTAGTGATAATATTAATAATAATAATAACAATAATAACAAGTCTTCCAGAAGTAACACTCCACAAAGTCCAAAAACAAAGATGAGTCCTTCCGCGGAGTCTGCAGCAAGTACACCGATGACCACGATGAAAAACTCATCCAGGACCGTTCCTAGCAACAGCAGCAGTAGTGGGCAGACAACACCACCCGTCAAGACGACACGTCGAAGTAAACGAATTAAGGCTAGGAGAACAGAGTCAGGCGAGAAGGAGAGCAGCGGCGGCAGCGGCTGCAGCAGCCGAGAATAACCAACAAGATGATGCCCACTCACCAAAGTCTGACAAGTTGACAATTGACGAAGGTAGGAATCAAATTTTCTCCTTCTACTATTGCTTTGACAAAAAATGCTTATCCACCTACAAATTCATACAACATACAACTGAGCATACAATTTTGAATTACCATAAACGCACACGAAAATTTCTCGTTTCGTTGAACTATAGGTAAAATAAATCTACATATAGAACCCATCTAAAACCAATTTTCATAAATTGAAATCTACAGCAGATGCTAAAGCTACCGGACTTGAGAAACCTTTTAGATTGTCACGAATTACAAGAAAAGTTGAGTAAAAGTCACATGCACATCACATAAAATATTTGACGACTTTTACGATGACCATCGTCGAAACAACGTTAATTTCCTTGAAATAGTTTTGAAAGTAGAAGTGAAAAGATGCAGAGGAATTTCTCATTTCACCCTACATAGGAAAGGTATAAAAGGGTGTTTTTATACCATTTCCTTTCTAAGGTATGCCCGATTCTGTCTTTTTTCTCCGACCAAGGAATTCCGTGACGTTCATTTAAAACAGAAAAAAGTGAAGATGGATTATTTTGTCCTCACTTTTTCCAACAATTTACTCACTTGGTCACATCACATACAAAGTAAGTGTTACGTTACATTGCTCTCTCGCATACAGGTTGCCCCACGAAAAAGGGAAGTGACAGGAGAGAAATCGAAGGAAATTTATTTGATTTTCTCGCTTCACCACCGCTACCGCCACCACCTTAGCTCCACATCCTTCCCTTTCATAAGAAGGTAGAAAATACCTAAACAAGCAAAAAAGGACCGCGGTAGATACATGTTGACGTGACATGACGGAAGAAGTAAACTCCATCAACTCACCGGTGGCATGAATGCCACTCTATACAGTGTGTAGTAAACAGACTGTGCAAGGAACGTTTCACGCACTTGGTTCATCCGTGTGTCTATTTTGCTTGACTTGTAGTAGGTATGTAGTAAAAATCCAATATAAATGTAGCATCCATCTACGTAGTTTATGAGGTAGGCTGAGACTTCATTGTTTATCCGATCCCATATTGTATTCGTTTCACTACCTTTGACTGCGAGTGAACAGTGTGTTTGCTTTCGAAGAAAAAAAATTCTGACAACTTCTCGGAATCCGGTAACCCGGATCATGCCATCCTTCCAATAAGGTAGAGCAGAAGAGGAAGCCACGGGAGGCTGAAAAGGAGCTTGAATAGCTCTTACCTCTAGTCTCTGAACCTCTTAGGAAACACTTGATACACCCTTAAGTTAGAGCATGTTATAGAAAGTATGAACTCAACTCTGCTCGCATTACATATTTATATGTGGGTATATTCAAGAAGAGAGCAGCTGAACTGAATTGGAACGGAAAACCTTTGACANTACATATTTATATGTGGGTATATTCAAGAAGAGAGCAGCTGAACTGAATTGGAACGGAAAACCTTTGACACTGACAATCACATATTTTCCCGGTGATAAAGGCTTATTATTAGGTGAGCTATGTATGTATCTGAACACAAAGGAGACGACGCGTTTTCCTTGACTATCTACTTTACCTCACTCGGAACACCTTCTTTTCCACGGTTCATGGGCTTTATTGGATTTCCAAATCCAATCTTATGATTTGAACCGAAAAAGGAAACAAGCTCACTCCAACTTCAAGACTTTTGGTGGAAACATCACTGAGCTTTCCGTCCTCGCTTCTTTTGATATAAAAAATGTAGGGGAAACTCTTTTTGAGCAGAGAAGGATACTCGCGTAGGCTCATCTTAGGAGCTCGGTTCCGTTAAAAAGGATGGATAAGTTGAAAAAGGTGTTGCGTCAACTGGATTTTCTTCTTTGGAAAATACTGTCCCAATTCCTTCCTGCTGAAAGAGAAAAGTAAGCTGGGAAAGGAGTCCATTACGTTACATCAGCTCAAAATTGTATTTCACACTTGTTACCTTTCCCATTCTTGGTTTTTCTTGTAGTCGACAGTAGAAGTATAAATACATTCCTGAAAGGAAATTACTGGGAAAATTGAGTCAATTCTTTTTCACTTACGTTATTACCACTCTTTATTATTATTAGTTCAGTTCGCTGACATTAGCACGCAAATGTACACTTCAAGTCACGCCACCGAACACGTCTATAACCCAAGGTTTAAAGATGCCTTTGCTTTTGCTTGAATGAAACTAATTAGGTTCGACGTTTGATTTTTTCTCGAGAAGACCTTTTACAATTTTGACATTAGACCGGTACTTATAAAGTTTACCGATTCTAGATAAAAACAATTAAAAATGTGAAATAAATGTTGACAGATGAGACAGACAAGTGCGCACTTTTGGAATAACGAGAAAGGCTTTGGTTGTAACAATTCAATAGTAACAGTGAACTTTTCTAAGAGATGGTTATAATATAAGAAATTTAAGTGTTCTTAAGTTATAAACAAACGAAAATGCTCCACTCTTGGCTTTCCATCAAGTTGGCAACTCATTTTTCTCTTGTCATCAAACTATGTAGCACTATTTTCCTCCCGGCTGAAAATTTGTACACGTACCTAGAAAGTATTGCAATGCACACGTGAATGCGAATGGAATGATGTTTTAAGTTGTAAGGAAAGGAGAAATAAGCAGTTTGCGAGTTGACTTGATGATGATCGAATTTACGTGTTTTACTTGTCCTCCGAGAGAAACTCAGCCGAAAAGATGCACGAAGGAAAACCTGACTTTAGACGGATACAAATGCTGAAACTGGAATCATTCACCCGTAAACAAACATTGAGGACATTTTCCTTCCCATTGTTTTGCCTAACTTATTAACTATTTTTACTTTCTTCACTCACATTATTAAAAGCATTTTTTGTTTGGAGTGATTAGTGGATTCTGAAACTATTCTAGTTTTTTACTGCTCTGGAGAGAACTAGAGAAAAAAACGCAAATTCTTATAAAACTCTTGTCAGGAGAGAATCAGTCAGCCTGTGAAAGAATTTCTATGATTTTTAATTGTAATTGCTGCTCTCTAGCATACGACATTACCTCCTTTCTTTTTCCTCAATGTTCCAGTCGTCTCAGTTATTTTTCTAGATTGGGCTTAGTGTACTGGAAAGAAGGAAATGAACCTGATGATGACGACGATGAAAAAGCTCTTCAAATTACAAACCTGACTGAATGGTAATAATAAGTAAGTTTGGCACACAATGATGTCACTTGTAAGGATTTCTGGTTGAAAAAAATGAACCTGAAAGGAGACAAGAAGAGGAGAGACGAAGCACGGCTCCGCTGACGTACTTAATTATTATTACGACAACTGTAGAAAAAGTGTAAATGAATCTTGATTGAAATGAGCGAATGATACACTTAATTTTCATCGTTTCGTGTTCATTGAAAAAGAAACCATACACTGGCTGGGCTAAATTAGTGGAGCAGACTTAGTCCAGCACACACGGGATGCTTAATAGTTATTATTAGCTTGAGTGTGTGCTCTTTAACTAGCTATTATTACCCTAGCATTGTTTTACGTAATACGTAACATTTTACGTGAAAGACAGGAATATTTTTTGAGTTGGTGGAAAAAGGAAAAGGAGGAGCACGAGGAGGGAATGAAGAAGCACTCAGGCAATCATGCATGGCTGCACACTTCTACGACATTAGGACAAAAAATATATAACGTAAATGTGCAGTCTTATAAGTGTCCAATCCAGCGATAAAGATTTTTTCTCTTTGTGTTGTTGACTGAATGCGTGAACCGAGAGTGACTAATTTAGGCTCGTTTGTTTCTTTCATTTCCTGAATTCACATTTTTCCCCTGCTCATGGCCTTTTAGATGACTTTACACTTTGTTTTACGTACGCATACAAGAATACGGGAAATCATGGCAAATTGGAAGAGATGGATGCGAGAGAAAGTAAAAAATGTTAGTTTTTCTTTTCCCTTCTAATTTTTAGACGATGTTACAGTGGTGGATTTATATTTACGTAAAAAAAGTGCGGAGTAAGGAAGAAATTATATATGCATACCAATGCCAAAGAGACCTGCTTGCTGCCTTGTCTTTTCACTCGCATTCAAAAGAGGAGTCTCAAGCAACGCTCTCCTTTCTTGTCCTTGTCTATGACTAATTTTTTAATCAGGAACCTATTTTTTCCTGGCACGAATCCTATAATAGGATTTAATTAAAAGCATCATACACCATCAGTCTTCCCTTTCTCTGTCTCTTCTCCTCTAAAACAGAAGCGTGTTTTGGAGAATGAGAAAGGAGTTTGTGTTATGTTGACGTGTCATCCTTTTTGTAATTTTTACATGAAAGAAAGAGAAAAAATGGCAGGGGAAAACGACAAAGAAAGCGTGTCGTGTGAGGACTGAAGAGAGAAAAAAATTAAGCCTGATAGGAAAAATGTATCATCATAAGTAATTTGCTAACCTTTCATCATCCTGCTCTCTCCAATTCTCTACTTTCTCTTACAAACGCTTCCTTTGTCTTCCTTGATGACGCAGTTTGGATCTGTGCCTCTTGATTATAAATTAATACTCATCTTGCACAAGGAAAGAGATTTTTTACTTCAACATAATGCGGCTTGACTTGCATTCTAATCAAGGTTCATTCTATACCACCGAAGTAGGTGCTCGTTGTCACGTAGAGAGCGGCAGTACTGCTGGAGGTTGGTAGGTCAAAAATGGAACCTGATTTTGTCACATTTTGGACCACTGCTGCCTCACTTTTATTAAATGACTAATAAATTACAAGAATCTTCATCAGTAATACATAGTACAATAATACCTAAATTAGGTATTAAAATCTTGGAATTAGTCATGAGTCATAGTTTTTAAAAGTTGGAATTCAACCACTTTTACTAAAGCATATGACAAGGTATGAAAAGGAAAACTATGAAACTTCCATTATACATAGTAAGAAAAATGATCAAAACGTGCAACTAACGTTTCTTTTTGAAAGGTTCCTGGATTCATTTAATTTGAGTTCATCTGAAGTTGGATAAATGTATACTTAATGTCATTGCTCTGATTATATTTCCTCACTGGTTTCTTATTCCTCCTCTTTCTCATTCTTGTGATGATTGGGAAGAAGTGAGTGCCAAACTACTTATACACAACTGATTGTATTACTCACACACATTAAAAGTACCGCTGGCGGTCTTTCTTTTGCTACGAAGAATTAAAAGTAAGAAAAGTTTGCTTCCGAATACTTTTAGCGTACATTCTAGGCATTCTGTTGTATCATTATCGTCAATTTAAGTCCACACAAGAAAGAAAAGTGGAGGGCTTATAGCAAAAAAGAGTTTCATTCTGCAGCTTTTAGTATTCATTTCGCCCTTCCAATACACAATTCGTCTTTTTTGTTTCATTTTATATTTTGGGCTTTGGGACCTCCCAAACAGATTAAATCGTTTGGTTCATTTCGACTTAGCCCTCTGTGATCTACTCTTTTTCCTTGAAGAAAATCAACTGGGAACAAGAGAGTAGAGAAAAGAAAGTAAAATGTTCGTTTTGAAAAGGAAAGTGTTTTTAGTTTTCCCTGAGTCGGGTTTGGGTTGGTCGCTTGATTTACTCCTGAATCTTGACTTGACACATGTATCAGAAGCCACTGCTGGTTATATTGCAACCACCGCCGCTCCTACCACAGATCACCTCCACTTCCATTCCGACTCTACCTCTATATCTATCTATTAAATGGAGTAAATTATAATATCTCCTTCCCTTTTCTTCCTTTCTTCTTGGAAACAAAAGTCTGTGCATATCTTTGCCGTGCCAGTGCGTGTATCTTCATTTTTCTCGGAGCTAGTTCATTCTATAAATGAGGGAAAAGAGACGAAATAATAGCACATCCAATTGCCATCCACACTCAGACGTATCCATTCAAAAAATGCTTCACATCTTGAATCCAAAAAGTAAGAGTCAAGCAGATGGTATTGGAGTAACTAAAAAGTACGACGAGACCATCTTTTTCTTCCTTTCTGTCCTTACGACCACGACACAAAGTTACTGATTTTGTATTCTGGACTTGTGGAATTGAGAGTCGTTTTTCGTTTTGCTTTCTTGGTGAGGTATGTGTGTGTCCTTATATAATTGACATTACACATCTGCTTCAGCGACTTTCTCGTTCATTGCTCGTTATATCTATAGAGGCCTATCATAAGTTGGAAAGTGTATCTGTGATGACTGGAAGGATGATGGCGATGACGATACTGTGTACACTTTCTCTCTTTTCTTTTCAAACTGTTACATAAAATGAAAGTATATCAAAATCTGTTAGACTTATAATGTGCTCTCTTAGAAGCCATGTGGGACTCTTTAGTGGAAGCAGGAGTAAAGCATTTGGCCCTCTTGATGATGATGATTCAATGAAAAGGCATTGAGACAACAGAAACAGCCATATTTAATTAGAAAAGCTTTAAAAAGTTCTCTCTGAACTCATCTGTTGTTCTTCTTGCCCGACTGCAGCGTGCCTTTTGCCTCTAGTGCATACCCCAAACAACGCCGGAGTCTATGATAACTTTTTAGTTTGATGCCCTCTTGAAGTATCATATTAAATAGAAAAAAGTCATAAGTCGAATTTTGTTTCAGAAAGTTACGGACCAAAGTGTGGTTCATAAAGTAGTGCAGAAACCGATCCTATTGTAGCACGTGCTGCTTTTCGCTCCATTTATTCGTAATTTTAAGGTACATCGTACATCTATTTTTAACATGTTTCCGATCTATTACATAACCTTATACACATCTGTCTGCCTTGTGCATTTTGATTCGTTCAAAATAACAATTCAAATTTTTGACTTTTAAAAAAATGGTAGTGAACCAATTTTGCAGGTCAAAAATGTGTGGATGAAAAATGAAGGCGATGCGTTAGACAATCCAATGACAAAATAAAGCTTGATAGCCTTATATGATACGATGAGAAATATCGAGTCCTTGGCATTTCAGAAATAATAGGTGTTTTCTATTGAAGAACAGCATCCCACCTTTTTGAATGTCCGTAGCTTCAATAATAACCGTTTATATATAACTGGAAACTCTCACTTATCCCTGTCCTTTCACGTCTACTGTTTCTCTTGTAAAAAATGTGAAACTCATCACTTCAATGTTCGTTTTAGGTACATACAAACATCTCGTTATAAACATCTCGTTATAGGGACCTTTTTTCACCGTGTCAGTCGGGTTTTTCTTTGATGCCAAACGTTTTCATTCCTTTCTTTTATTCTCTTCTCAGGAGCGGACTTACGTGGGCTCCTTTTTAGTCCCATTATTCCTTGTCCCGTAAAAGCCATCTTTTAGGGAGAAAAAATACATTTTTCTTCATTTCTTTTCCACTCTTTGTGTCTCCTTCCATGTTTGGTTTCGGTTTACCGTCAAGTATTTCTTTTCAAATAAACACGCGATGCAGTGGCAGAGCTCAGAGAATACAAATAATAATAAATAAAAAATTCTTTCTCTGTGTCTCTTTCCTGAGGAAATTATAAAAACACAGGATAGAGAAGGAGGCAGGAGGGAGGGTGGGAGGCACAAACAGTCACAAAGAAATAAATGCTGCGGAGGTAAGAAGGATGATACACATACGTATTTATACAATACAGTACACACACACAAGCTCAGACAGAGAAACTTTATTGACAGGGGAAATTGATCAGAATGAGAAAGACAAGGAGAAATTTATATCTTTTCTCTTCCTTTCACCCTCCTTTGTAATGCATAACCGACGACCCACCCAAGCAGCTTTCTTTCAAGAAGTCACGTCAAGCCAACCGAGACCTAAGCCTAAAATAATGCGGTGCGGTTTTCTCCGTAATTCTTTGTACAATTGTCATGAAATCATTTTTAATTTTTCATTCGGAGAAAAAAGAGGAGGAAATAATACCTAGCTGAAGAAAGCAATCTGATCTGATAGGATAAAAAAGAAAGACTTTTGCTTCCACACCTCTCCCTTCCTTATCAAAACATATCAAAGAAGACTCATCCCAGGATAAATGCCACATTATTACTTACTCCTTCAATGACACATGGAGAGAAAAAACACCAAATCTGTCTGATACCGTGTTCTTTGGTGGTTACACAACCTTACACATTACGAGTTGCCTTTCATTTTTATTCTTCCTTCATTTTATTTATATAATGCTCTGTATTATATTAAAACTCCAAATCAGAAGTGTTTCAGCTTCAATGTTGTGGTTGTCATTTGCTAGCCTGACAAAATAATAACTTTTGAGCCCGCTTGACTTTTTATTATTCAACTGGAATTTAGATATATGCACATTTCACGCACGATTTCCTTCCAATTTATGCATCCGACGGCGTGCATGTGTCACTTCCAGTAAGAAAAACTGCACTACCACCGATAATACAGCTTTTTGGAACATTTTATAAACGTGCTCCAGTTATAGTACAGCAGACAAAAGGCAGTGGTGGACATGGACAGCCAAAATAAGTCGTTAAGTTATGAAAGAAAAAACTCGGAAGTTGATGAAGGATCCTCATCCTCGCAACTTAAGCAGTGGTGTATGAAATATGTATATTGATTGCGGACGGATGTGCATACTTCCGAAAGCCATCCTATCATCTGCATATATTGGTTACACAACGGCGGTCCTACAAAACCCATTCTGTTGGTTCCAACACACAATACAATATCAGTATTTATGTATTTATACACAGCTCATTTTCATTCTGCTTTCTACTCACTTCATTTCCAATACAATTCAACGAGCTTAGTTTTATGGATACTTTGAGTGACGATGTCTGCGACGGTGTATAACCAACATTTATTTATTATTATTAGAATTAGGATGTGTCATTTCCCTGGACGCTGAAAAAGAAAAGTGCGCAGTCAGCTAAAAATAAGAATAAATCAAAACTGGCAACATTATTAAATTTAATAAGAGTCATCAAGTCCATCCGAGCTTAGACACAGGTCTAACGTTTTGCTGAGGTGATGCAATTCGTAAAATAATGTGATAGGTTTAGGTCATTCTCTCATACAAGTCTAATATCCAAGTATATATAAAACAGCTTAATGTTTCGGAGGAGATTAATGAAAAACTTCAATTTTTCATTAATCGATTTCACTCACTTTGACTTTTCACCATCATCTTCGCTGTCGTCATCAGGAAGGGAGTAGTCGGCATCACACTTTTTAACAAGTGGACCGTTAAACGGTACGAAACGGCAGTCTTTGCCTGAGCAGGGGAGATTTTTCATATCATAATGCGAGAATTTTGGTTGTGCGGTGTTGGCCATTTAGTAAGAATGGAAATGATAATGAAAGACAGGAATAAAATGAATGGATTGGATGAATAAATAAATGAAAAGTTTTAGAATTCGTTTTTGAGGAACCCCTGAAACAGGAGGAATAAAATGTGAGAATGGCATTCTATAACATAACGGTTCAAATGAATGAAACGAAATGCATAAATTGTGAAATGAAAGGAAGGTTGATTTTGGGAGATCGATGCAATAATGTGCAGGCAACGATGTTTGGTTTTGTGGGGAAGAAGTTAACTTGAGCTGGCTGGACGAGGAGACGAATTACTTTTTTCGTTTTGTGTCCCTGAATTACTTACGCATAACGCATGATGTATAATATTACAACACGTTCATCTCATCCCTGATTATATCACGGTAGAGCGAGACACACACGCACTGCACACAGCACACGCTCACTCACACGGTTCAATTAGATTTCATAGTGAATTAAGTATTCCAAAAGATTACGTCTCTTTTTTGCATTATTGTAGCCAGGCCACTGCCAGGGGACAGAAAGTGCAGTTCAGTAGCAATGCAGAGCTCCTGCTGTTTCTGTTGTCTTTGACATTTTGTGAAAGAGTGCAGGCAAGAGGGCTGTCCTCGGTATTCCTGTCCTGTCATTTTTAAAGCACCCTTGCTAATGAGAAGTGTGACCAGTTTTTAAATTCTCTCTCACAGCTTTCGTGATTACAATCTGAAATACAGGGATTTTCTCCAGTTCACCAAACAAGTTAAAATAAATCCTTGGATTCCAATTCTAGTAACAACAGAATGTGTACAGTTCCGCCTGATATGCTGCATTATTAGAATTAAGACTTTTCAAGAAAAAATCACCCATTATTGCTATTTTCAGCCCTTTGTTCAGTTTTAACTGGGGACATATTTTATTTGCTGGGACATGCGTCTGTGATTAAAGATTATGCACAGTTAAATTCAGACACGAGTTGGCTGGACACAAACAGACGGTGTGATGGCTATTAATAACTAAACCTGCCCTCCTCCGTTATCTTCAAAAAGCGACTTCACAGTAAAACGATAATTTTCTTTAGGGGGTATCAATTTAGTCCTGGATGCCTCTTTTATCATCTCGTTTAATGATACATAATGAATGTGAGTTTCATCATTTTTTATATCTTGGCCCATATTACCTCAAATCTTTCACAATTCAAACAAACAGGCAACTCTCGTAGAAGATCATCATCATGATGAAGTAGGGAAGAAGGCAAGAAAAATATCCCTCTCGTTTCCTCCTTTTTAATCCTATTTATCTCGCTCCAACTTATTTCACTAGAATAAGGGCTTATCATTCGTCAAATTCAGTGGCACACATCATTAATCAAATGATTGTAATCATTATCATCATCGCACAACGAAAATGCTCGTCTTTCTCGGATGATTATAATGTCGATACTACTACCACCCTTCCTTCTTCAAATGACAATGGCATTCGGTTTCGGTCGACGTGTAAAATTCTTTGGACTTGGCCATTTCCCCATCTTTGTCTTGAGAATATTTGAAGTGGAGATTCATGCATAATATTTCGAAGTATAGCAGTGTGTAGTGATCGGGAAAAAAAGAAAGCCAAAATGCTGGGTTTTCGCCCTTCAAAATGTATTTTACTAAAATGAACAAGATATCAGTCGATGGTAGCTATAAAACTAGTTGTATCGTGTAGAGAATGAGTATGGCTTC
>VYYJ01000927.1:0-40185 GCA_021029165.1 Cyphoderus albinus
ATATGCAAATCATAAGATAAGATAAGGAATTATGCTGGAGTAGAAACTTTAACCTATTCTTGTAATGCAAGTTTCTTTATCAAGAATCTTGATATCTTGATAACCAGCGGAAAATGTTTTTTATCAAGATTCTTGATAGGTTCTTGATAAGGGAATCTTGCTACGTGAGGCCTAGACCCAAGAAGAGGAGAGAGAGAAAAAGGAACTTTTTTCCATCAGGCGAACGAACGATCAGAAGAGCCAGAGAGTTCCCCTCTTCTCGCTCTCCTCTTTCTTTCCTATTTCTTTTCCCTTTTATATCACCTACATAAAACATACGTGCTTATTTCATATTACACAAAAAAGTGAATTACCTACCAAGTCGAACCAACTGCTGGCAAGAATAAATACCTCTACGATGAACGGACTCTTTTTATTATTTTGTATAGGTTTATATTCCTCCAGTAATTCATGGTGTACACAGCACAACTAATTTCACTCAACTGGAAAGATTGGAATGAGCCATTTTATACTCAATCTTTTATAGGACAATACCTAAAATCTCTCAATTTTTCCTGATAGATCACCCATCTATCTCTATACAAATCACCCAGCACAGCACAACAATAAAGGTGAACGAAATAAAATCTCAAGAAAGGTCTCCTTTCAACTCCTACCGTTGTAAATTATAAAAGCTCAAATCATAATCAAAAAGGGACGGTTTTCATCTTTCGAAAAAAAACGATGAGAATGAGGCAAACTCCATGGTATGGATATGGAAGTAGACCCACTCGGTGCTTATATTTCATAAGGTGTGTGCCTTAGCACATCAGAGCAAATAATCTTCACTTCTTTTATATGCAGTCATTGCGTACGTACTTTACTTACGTCGTAAGCTTCTTAAATTGAGAAGTGGAATATGAAAAATTCTCTGAGGATTTTAATTCAGAGATTGCACTTATTTTCACGCGTTGGTAATTTCCTTTTACATACGCGTTAGTTATAACATCGATTAATGTTTTTTTTGCGATTTCCTAGCTACTTTGCGTACAACCTAAACCTCTAACGTTCGCCTATAATACGCATATCAAATATAAATCTATTTTAATAAAGACTCACTTCAGTAAGGAAATTCATACGTACAAGTTGAAGTGTACAGAAATGACTATTTACCAAGGTTTTAACTAAATTCACGCAGGTGGTTACACAAAGACATAGACGCACCATACGAAATGAATGTATGTACCTATAAAAATACAAGCTGCATGACAAATAACAAACACTTGCACACAATCAGAATATGCAAAGGAACTAAATTCTTTGGGCTGAGTCCTCACTCCTTAAGAAACACACGCTATGACAGCTATTGCATTGCATGCATACGTTTCATTGAAAACGGAATCACGTCTTGAAGATTTTCAAGCCTCATGTTTATTAACCTGCTAACTTCAGTTCAGTTATGTAAAACTTGGAAGGTGAAACTAAACTGCAGATGGAGTTTACAAATTTCCACTATTACTTTTGTTTAGAGCAAATAAGTAGATTATAAAAAATGGCTCTCCATAATCTGTCCATGTAGTTATTCTTTCATGGAAGTTTTTTCTGAAAGAATTTTCTATGAGCACTGCCTAGAACTGTTTATGTGGTATAGTAATAATAATATGAATAATAATAAATTTGCCATGGTAAACTAATATGGTTAACTTAAAGAAAACAAAAGAAATAGATTTTTCTGCAAATCCTTTGTTCTTGCCTTTTTGTTTTTCCTTTTTGCACTATGGCAATGAAGCTTGTTTTGCTGTAATGTAACTACTGCTGCTGTAAGATGCTGGGCTGAGACGTTGTTCGATGAGATGCGGATGATGTATCCAAAATTCAATCCAACACACGAATCCTCCACTGCTCACACGAAAAGGGAAGTTTTGGTTCAATGTCAGAGACGATCGAGAAACGAGATGGTTCGTCGAGCTCTTCTACTTCTTCTCTGCTGGATTTTTTTCGTCGCTTTTTATATTTCTTGTGCCAGCTTCGTAATAATGACGAAGGGGATGAGTAAGAGTAAAAACGAGTCTGAAAGTAATAAGTTCTCAGTATTCCATTCTCCAAAGTGCAGACTCACTCACTTACTCACTCGAGTTCCTCACGTCTTCTAGATTGGCTACTGCCTTCTTTCTCTACTTTTCATGCACTAACGAAACGAGTCCGACTCCCTTCCCTTCACCGAACAACTTTTAGGAGGAAAACGACAGAGAACACGCAACAACACTTATCAAACGCAGCAGCAGCAGCGAATTCTCTCTGTTCGCCCTGGCCTAGCCTTTACTTTACTTTCGATTCGAACAAGGTGGAATAAAAGCACAGGAGAGAAAAAGTTGGGAAAACTCCATTGGAGAAAATGATAATGTGGAGCAGAGAAGTGAGCAGGGCTAGAGCTGTCTTCGTCTTCTTCCCTATCATCAATGGAACATTACGACAACCCCTCTCTTTCTCTACTACTTACGAAAACCGTTCGCTCGACGGGAGAATAAAGGATCCTGAATTCTGTATAATTTTTTCTCTCTCGTTCCTTGTGAAGAAGAGTGGTGGGTATGGGTAAAAAGCGAATGAAACGGGAATCGAACAGTTTTTTATATAATGTTTTACGATGTCGAGCGGACGACCCTTCCCCTTGCTCCTGCCTCTCTGATGCACTGCACGATACTGAAAAGCCCAAGGATGCTTGAAGGGATGTTAAAATGCTTTGCAAGACTACACACACATCGTCATAGTCATGATAAGGCGATTCGATGCAAATGGAAGTGGTACTGGCATGGGCATAGTGTGGCTCTCTTATTATTGCGAGTTCTCTGTTATGTAGCGAAGCGATGCGAGAACGAGTGTGGTGATGACGATGATTCTGAAAATAGAGAGAAGGTTGCCTCGGTAAACATAAGGCAAAAGCGAAAAGCTTTTCGAATAATGCTCCATTCGTAGTTAGTTAGTTTTTTCTGTTGAGCAGTGCAAGTGTTCGCTTAGAATGAAACATGAGGCAAAGGCAACAACGCAACGCCAGCAGAGAGCTCAACGAAATTCTCAGTCTAACTCTAACTAACATTAGACTTTGTCCTACTCTCAAGTCTCAACCAACCCAACTAACTGAAGCTGAAGCTGTTGTTGTATAAAGCCCAAGTCGAGTCGGGGCCATGGCTCTCGTACCAATATCAAGCATAAAACTACACAACTTTTGAGGGGGCATTGAATCAGCATTAACGTTAGCGCTTTGCTTGTTGAAAGTTTTGCGTTTCAGTTAGTTCCTTCTTTACTTTTTACTTGTCGAATAACAACTTGAAACTTGCGTTTTCTTGTTCCTCTACTTTGCTCCTTTTTCTTTGTCGTCATAAAAATGAAATGTATGCAGACGAGGCTTCCTTCGCTTTTTGGAAAGGCAACAACATAACAGCGAGAGCGAGGTTGAGTTGATAATGATAGTGGCAGTGGCACTGTTCACTCGCAACATTCGTTTCGTGTTGGTAGTACAAAAGTTGGTCGTGGTAATATTTTTTCACAATGAGAATACAACAGGCAAACAGAGCCGAGAGAGCCGAGCGAGACAGAAAAGAGAGGTTTGGAAAGGGAGTTGAAAATTTTTGGTTCTTGGTTGGTAGGTGTGCGTGTTGACCGATGCGATTCGAACTGGTAAAGTATGAACAACCGTATAAAAGCGAAAAAGGAATTTAAGTAGGAGCGACGAGAGAAGTGAGGAAAATCGTACAGTGCGTTCACTTTTAAGTGGACAATAGGATATTAGGATATATTATGTACTCATGTTTCAGGAACCCCTCATTCATTCTCAACCCAAAACACTGACACAGTTAATGAATAATACAATTGTGAAAATTTTAGTTTGGGTAGAATGACGTATTAAGAAACATTTTAGTTTATGCTAATTACTCCCAAATTCTACATTCGTTATTCAACCATTTGATATTATACTATATATAAATAATAACTCCAGAGAACCCTTTCGTCCACTAAAATAGCAAACGAACTGTAGTTGCTCGAGCTACTAGAATAATACAGCATAACAGCAACTTTAACTACACATAACGTAATCCATAGTATGGATTCCATACCCCAAAGCTAAACATAAGCTAACATAAGATCAGCAAAAAAGTAAGCATTTTCATCGAATCTACACATCCGCACAGTCATTGCCACCACACAACCACCATCATCGCTTCGCAACAATCATGGTGGTGGTAACTATGTGACTCACATAATGTGAGTGAGTGAACGCATGAAGCCATACCAAGTTTTTATGCTGCTTTTTATTCTTTCCTCCTCTCTCTTCGACTTTTTTTGCCAGATTCTCATTGTCAGTTTTTCATACGACGACACTCAGCCAGAGCCATTCACTCATTGCCAGAGCTCCGACACATTTCCATTGTAAACTTGGAGTTTTCGCTTTTTCTAAGTACTTTGCGCTTCGTTCTTTCATTTCGTTTTGCTGAGTGAAGTGGTAATGGTGAATGACGCTCGTTGCTGATAATGTGGACTCAAAGCAAACCTCGATCACATCGTCATGCCATAACTCTGGTTGCTTTTGCGATACACGATATCAGGCAAGAAAGACTCACAGAAAAGACGACTTTACTAGTGTACGAATGAAAAGCTTGATTCGAATCGAACTCACGAAGAACGATGTGAATAGAAGCTGCTGCTCTTTTTTCTCCTCGAGTCAAGTTTCGGTAGTTTCGTGTAGCGCATAGCGTGTAGCGACCAAGTTACTGAGACAAGAAGAAATGAGTCAATGCTACGTTATACTAACAGTGCACAACTCTGGCGATTTGGGAGTGAATGGAGGCATTATGATTACTTTCGTTCCTTCGATTCAACTTTACTCGAGGAGGAAAACTCAAAGCAGAGGAATATCAGTAGAAAATTCCTGAGTTGAGTCGAGGTCTTTTTGCTTCATGCAATGCAGCAGCCAATTTAACTGGTTCGTTCGTTTAACTGTAGTCGTGGTCTTTGTTACTCACACTCATGCTGCTTCTAAATAACTTGCTACTTCTTCTGGTCGCTCGTATTTCCTTCGACTCTCGCTCGACTCACTGTTCAAATAAGAGAAAGGGAGAGCCATAGCGCACTTTTCAGCTTAAATGTTTTAGTTTTGAGTAATAGAAAAGCTATGCTTATTTTCTGGCTGCAATAGTTGTTGTGTGTGTGACTGATAACAGCAAAAACTGACTACTGCACAGTTTCAGTATTCTTGTAAATGAAGCAGAATGTAAAGGGAAAAGACGTGCTCAGAACTTGGTTCGTCGTTCCTTGTTGTTATATGCAAGCTAAGGACGGACGAACAAAATGTTTTGCCTTTTGATTTTCATAAAGAATTATTCGATGTGAATGCATACTTGAGCTATTAGTTATCATCATTGTTTATCATCGTGAGGGGCTGTACTGTGTCTATGGATTTACTGTCATTTTCCCCCATGCAGCCACAGCCAGACAAACTAAACATTTTCTCACATGATGTAACTCTTGTTCTTGTTGGATGGCGCAGTTCATATTCGTTTCTTTCCCATTTCATTGCATTTCATATTCACACACACTGACACAACTTACTACTAGTAAGTTACTAGAAGCGCAGTAGTTATTACCACCACGAACGAAACGAAAGAACGGAACTTCGCTTTGAACTTCGACTATTTGCTTGAACGAGAACGACGTACATGCAAAATGGCACGGCACTGCGAAATAACTTGAATTGAAGTCCATGTTTTTGCTGCTTGCTTCGTTGCCCTTCAATTGCAATCGTTCGTATGCCGTCATGGCAAACGTTAGCAATGCCAAATTATTTTTTGAGCTCAGCAAAGCATTTCAACAATTTCAAGTCTTGAACAGAAGCCCTTCGCCTTGCATTCACCAAGTTAATCAGCCTTCTTCCTAGTTTACTCTACCTACACAATACAACTGCGTTCTTCGCTCGCCACATACAACACAACGATCGAATCAAACATTAAAGAAACAAGTTCTACAAAATAATCATGCATGCAAAGAAGCAAAGCTTCGATTAACCTAGAGCCATGGCTCGGTCTGCGAAAATCGTATGAAATGAATGGAACTGTAAGCATTTAACTTAAACCCCAAAAATCTATCAGCATAAACATAACTAAAGTATAATTTCATTCAGCTCTGCTCTATTATACATACATAGGAATGCTAATTAGTAGGGTGGTTAAGTAATTGATGACAGACGGACGGGTCACAAATTAGTAAGTTTACTACCTAATTTGCGTAATGAACGCGTGCTATGAAAATATGCAGAAAAGCACTTCTGCTGATACAATTTTTGCATGCAATTCAGGGGCTTTGTGATAAACCCGTGTTGGAATGAAAGGTACTAATATCACCAGTGGCCTGTTTCACCATATTCTAAGCACAAATAAATAATCAGTACAGCAATGATTATAGTGAGATCCCTTTTATATGCAATATTTCATATAAGATTTACTTTAGTCGTATTGGAGTAAAACGTATTTTTTTCCACCGTTAAGTTGTCACCAAATTGCAAATTTTAAACACTACAATTTATTGGTACGGTGAAACGCTTTATTGACTGCAAAGTCTCATCAACTTATCACTAATCGCAAAATGCAACTTTGCATAATCAAAGTACGGTGGGACAAAAATGCGTTGCTTATAGTGATTAATGTTTGGTGACACAAGTATTTTATTGTCGCAAACTCATGTTACCCACCCTTTTCGGTAAGACGATACACGGCACATGGTAATAATATCTTATTGATTGGAAATTGTTGAAAATTTTCGACAGATTCAGGGGACTGATGGTGCATAATAAAATAAGGCAAGTTTCGCATTTCGCCTTTTTTTTCCTTACATTTTTGAGGAAAACAAAGCATTTTGTAAAACAGCTTTTATTCGGCACAGTTTTACATTTTGACGAAAAAGGCATAATAAGGCATAAAACGAGCTGGTACAAATGACGACAGAGAGTGAGGAGCTTTACTTGGACAACCACGGCTGACACTCGCCACACCGTCACTGCGCTGCTGTAATGAAAACCAAAACAACTTTATCAGTTCACTTCACCTTCTCATCTCACACTCGACTCGCACGGAGATCGTTTCTCCTTGAACTCTATTCATCATCATCATTCCCACAATAAGCAAGCAGCATAATAATAAAAAATTACTTGTACATGGCAGCAGCAGTAGAGTTTTTATACTACAGAGAAAAGAAAATTGTATAGGTATGTGGTGAGAGCGTGTGTACATTACTGCCAAAAAGGATGGAAAAGAGAGGAGAACCGAAAACCTGGCTGACTCTCCCCCCGTCAAGTTGCGTCTGACTCTTTCTTTGTAATGTAAGACTCGATATATTTGCCAGCAGATGTACCTCTTCATTTTGCTCATTGTATGCTGTGGTGGCGTTATGTTATGCGATGCGATGTGTTGCGATATATTTGGTAACTTATATAAAATATTGTAAACTCACCATAACTCGCGATCGCGACGATCATATTATTTTTGTTGAATACAATGGAAAAGTTATGTGATGTATCGTGCAACAGTCAAGAAGGATAAAATGTGATTGTGAGTTCAATTAGCACATACCAAAAGAAAGATACAAAATTTTTATTTAGTGAGAGTCTAAAATTAACATGGAGATTATTGGTATCGATAATGTTTGTCTTAATAATAGCATAATATGGATTTTGGACTATTATTAACACGTAGAAACTTTGTAAGATTTAGGACAGGTAGTGTTCATTTTGTAATAAAAACATAATGCTATTACTCGTTGATGTATATAATATATACATATATATAATGTAGCACTCAATCAATCAATCAAGCAGATGTAGGTATATCTGAATCACTGTGATCACCCTCTCCTGCTTCATCAATTGTGACCTGGACATCAGTTTTGAGTCGGCGATACCGATTGATTATGCGGTCGTGAGGAGAAGTGGCACTTAACTTTGTTGGGAAGTCATATTTCCTCCGAGACGGGGTGGCTCCCGTAGGTGAATCTGATAAGTAAGTCTGTTCCCAGAATTCGTCCACATTTCCAGCAACATGCTGCAACATACTGGTCACGATAGCCGATCCATTCGTAATCTCATCGCATTGGACATTCACATGCTCCTGAAAGTCTTCAGTTAAATCCTTCTGAAATTCTTTCGTCTTGTCGATAATGGCCATGCTTTCATCAGCCATAATGGAGACCCTACTGGAGATCTCTCTAGACAAATTTTCCATATCGGTTTTGGTTTTTTCTAACGCCCGTTCAATCTTTCTAATATCGTTAATGACCATTGTAAGATCCTTATAGGTTCTCTCGCGGAGCGTTTCAGACATTTCAGGCATTTCAGATTCTTTTGTAGCCGCTTCCTCTGTCGTAATCTTCTGGTCAGTCGTGAGAGGCTCCTACAATTGTAAAATAAACCATTACCTAATCACAATAAAATGCAAGAGCAGCGCAAAGTGCAATAGAATGAAACGTTGTACGGTCCTCACATTTTTTCCACAAATTTTACTTAGAGCCTGAGAAATTTCAGCAACGCTCTGAGAAGCCCTCGAAACCTTCTTTTGGAAATTCTGAGCCTCAATTTTCCAGTTCTTGGTACGAGTTTCTGTAAAATAGTAAAGAAATTAAATTATAAAAAATCTTACATAAAATTGCTCTTGTCTGTCCCATGCAATCTAAAGAAACTTACTCATGACATGGCGAATGTTGGAAGCATTAATTGTGTGATTTTCTCTAATTTCATTCACTGTCTTTATGAGATCATCCACATATTTACGACAGTCTTCACGGAACCTTTCGCCGTTTTTCCAGTTCCTTTCTTCGACTTGTCTAAGGTTAAATAAAAATAAGTAATGCAACTGATTTCCTTCACAATCAATGGAGTGAACGGAAATTACATTTGACTAAATATAATAAATTGACTTACTGTTTGCGATCTAATCTAGTGTGAAGAGCTTCAATTATCGACACTGTGTCAGTTGCAGTATTTAACAAAACATTTGCTTCGTTACTTAATTTTTCTTCGGTGGTCACGTGAGTATCGACCACATAATTTAATTCATCATTAAGCCTCTTGGATTTTTCTAATTCTTCTTCGGTTTGCTGTTTACGCATTTTAATATCTTCGATAATGGCCTGTTTCGCCTGGAGATCCATGTGCAGCTCAGATATCTTTTCCAAAGTCTGACGATGCTCCTCCTGGAGAACCCCATTGGCATTAAAAATTAGCAAAAATATGGTTGGGTTGGGTTAAATGTTAATATTAAATGAAACTTGAAAATGTTTATCTACCTCTTTTTCCACAATATTCTCTTCAAGATCACGAATTTTACTGCTTTTCTCGTTCAATTCATGCCGTTGTGATTCAATTTGCGCCATCATTCGGTTATAGTTATCCATATCCATGAACATGCCATTCTTTTCACGTGTAGCATTTAAGTCACGACGTAGGCGATCGATTTCATCGGAATAAATACTCAAGGCCTCTCTTTTGGTTAACTTCTGGTTAACTTCTGGTCTATTCATGATGTTTTTAGCCCTATGAGCATACTCAAGTGTACTTAAAGTTTCTTCAATATTCAGCGCGGCCGGAGAAATTGTAGCAATGATGGAAGTTTTGGTCCTTCCACCCAATGAATCTTGTAATAGTCGGGTCAATTTGGATTCTCTGTGACACAGGAAAACCACAATTACTCACGACCAAATATTTTGGAAAGCAAACCCTCATTTCATGCGCCTATTACCTGTAAGGAACGTGTGGAGTCCTTTCCACCAATGCACTGATTACACGTCCAAGTGTCAGCAAGGACTGGTTGATGGAACCAGCTTCCCGAGCTCGCTTGTCCACAGCTCCTGATTTTCCAATATTTTCTGATCCAGCCAAATCAACTAAATGCAGCTTTCCGATTTTGATCATTTCTTCGCTGTCGACACTGTTCTCCCTCATGTGAACAGTAATAGTGAATATAGTGTGAGAACGACTGCATATAACATTTACAAGATCCAAGTTAGTATTTAATTAATCCAATCGAAATAACCAATGTAAGTTCAATTCAATAGTAATTAAGCTTAAGCAAAAACGGATTTTAGTTATATCACCTGGAACTGGCATTAAGCAACGTAGCAGCAGTTCTTCGTTGCTGAGATCCACGCTCCAAAATACTATAAACTTCATGCTTATTAGTAACAATAACTTCTTCAAGTCCTTGGATCACAACCGATCCCTTTCTGTGGCCATCATCAAACAACCGCAAAGTCCTTAAAATCAATTAAATGATCACCTTTTAATATCAAATTGAAAAACTGAAGCATATCTGTAACTTCTAAACTTCATCTTATTCATTAATTACCTGTGTTTCAAATCTTCTATTGGGGCCAGCAAGTCAAAAAGTTCTTCATTGTACAGTTCAAGGAAGCTCACACGAACTGTCCATTCACATTCCATCAGACGAACTTCATCAAAGAGATGACTCAATGCGCGCGGAAGTATCCCAGCCGAGGGATCCTAAAGTTTTTAATCGTTAGTTAATTTTTAAAAAAACCTATTTGTATTCGTACTGTTACATTCTATTGATTTATCTCACATTTTCGACGCAAACTGATTGGTCAATATTGTACTTTGATTGCGAACGGTCACCTTCCATGGTAAAAGTCTTTCTGAAATGTACGAAGAAAGCACAAATCTCGGTTTCAGTCATGAGAGGAGAATGGAAGAAATTATTCAAATATTAAGATTAATAATTATGAGACCTACCCAGTTCCAGTTTGTCCATAAGCAAATACTGTACAATTGTAGCCAAGCAATACTTCAGCGAGTAAAGGGGCCACCACCGTTTTGTACACATCAGGCTGAAAGCCAAAAGACAACAGTGAATTCAAATTCATAAAAGAAGCACGAAGCAGGAACACGACTTGCACATTCAAGTAATTTTGAATTGAATTGTGACTTGTTGTTGTTACCTGTTTCGAACGGGGTCCAAAAACCTTATCGAACGTGAATGTCTTAGTTACAGTTGACACTGCTCGCTCCTTCACCACTACCTCTCGATTACCAGGAGTGTCAATAACCTCCGTAGTATGCTTAGCAATTTCCTGATTGCTCATGGGTCTGGGTAAATGTAATGAGAAAAGAATACAAAACTAATTTCTTTTACCAGGCAAAGATACACTTCGTTACACTTCATTACTAATTACACTAAATGAAAGAAGATTTTGAAAAAATATCCAGCAGAAAAATGTCTCTTACCGAACACGAACAAACACTTGAATGTTCTGATTCTTCTCCCGTTTTCCCCCCACTGCACCCTCCGGCGTAATCTTAGAATCCATCGTCCGATTCATTCTTTCTCACAAGCAACACTTTAGACTTACAAAGCCTAGTGGCTGGACAAATCCTAACGAATTTGACCAGTAAAACCCTCGACGAGGGCTTTAAAATCGGTTATGTCACACAAATAAAACTAGACACTAGAACGGGAGTTATTCGCACTTTAAGCCAATAAAATAATAATAATAATGGTGATAATAATAATAACGATATTAATAAATTAATTTAATGTAACCTTTGAATTGGCGATGTCTTCTCTGGAATGGATGTGAATGTGCCCACAGTCAAAGAATGAATGAAGAGGAGAGGAGAGAACTCAGAGAACTGTGACTGTCTTTTTTGGCCGTTTCTTCTTTTTCATGTGCTGCACACATTTCGCTTTGTCTGTTGCTCCTGGGCAACCCGCTCCCTCTCCTTGAATCAGCCAATGGAAATTCTCGCTTTTCATGGATTTGGAGCCACAAAGTCCACTTGACGATTTCGCGTAACTTCCACCTTGCACAGTGCATGCATTGCTTGCGCGGGCGTAGTGTGCACTGTGCAGTGTGCCGTAAGGTGAAGTTGAAGTACATTGTACATAGTATGTACATACATCTAATACAACAACTGCAGGCAGGTTATTCTGACTGAGCTAGCTGACTCGCTGACTATGAGTCATAGTCTATGACTGAGCTACACAACAACCAACCACATTTTGGCTATCTTTGTCAAGAAACGTAACGGTCGCAGCCTGCGACTAGACTCGCAGGTGACAATGGATGGGCAGTGAACGTGAGGTCATCACTCTGTTTTTTCGTATTTTTCCTCATCCAATCCAAGCTGGGAAAGCAAAAGGAGCCAAATAATCGCAAAAGAGGTCTATTTTTTATTTGGGCCTTGGCATCAATCGAAATAATCGAATAGTGAATAGAGGCACTTGAAATGAGACATTGTGCAATGCTGATGTGTGAATTTTCACAAGTGCATCGAAATTCGATGATCGAACTGAAAGCCTATTTATCTTCTAAGGTTTATTTGGTCATATACTATTTAAATGAATGAATCGTTATTGCTGACATCAAAATAAAGGTAAAAGAATGGATTAATAATTCCATATTACATCATATGAAAATGTCCATAATAAAGCTAACTATCTGGGCATCTTACTATAATTCATCATCAAAATTAAAATACCTGCTTATTTTGAATATAGAAATATAGAATATACAATTATGAAAATATAAAGATATTCATTTCAATTCTAAATGCTCAAAAATACTAAAAAATGAGAATTCAGACAAAAAATCTGGTAGTTGAATATGGATAATTAATTATGTACTATTACGCAGAAGTGTATATTTTATATTGTCACTGCCACGTACATTTTCCATTTCCACCTCCATTCATTCTTCACTTAGATTGTTTACATTCAGCGTCCCCCGTCCTCCACGCTCGACCGAAACTTCAGTGAATTCAATTATTTCGTTGCTGATTTTTAAAGAATTATTTTAATTTAATTATCACTATTCTATTGACTATTGCTCACATCCTCTCGTTTTATCTAGTTTTTTTGTTGTTAAAATTACGTTCTAGGTTTAAGTCAGACTATTGAAAAATGTCGAAAAGGCTGAAGCTGGACAGTCTGGATGTTATTCCCGGTAAACAGAATAATGCGGACAGGCCGGATGAGGTCAAGGATCACAACAGCCAAGATGAAGAAAAGTCTGCGGAGTCAATCGTGATGAGCGGTGCCATTCCACACGTTAGTCATCGATCGGTTGATCATTAACTGTTTACAGTATATCAAAAGTATTAAAATAGACAAGAGGACTAAAAAGTTGTGTTTTTCTAATTCCCCAATTTATTTTTGTTCTTCCAGGTTTTGGAAAGGATTCTTAGTTTCCTACCAGTGAGCAACTTAAAACAGTGTCGTCGGGTCAGCACTGATTGGAACAAAGCTGCCGTGGTGACGTTGCGTAAGGATCTTCCTCAGTTCCGTTTTCCACCTTGGAATAGTTCGTATAATAATTCATTTCGGAATCATTTGAACTTAATACTAATGCTCGAAAACAAAATCTCACCATTCGTTAAATTTTCGATTTCAATGAGTATGAGTGACATTCAATTACGCCTTGCGCGAAGATTTTTCAACACTATTGGCCCTTCAGCAACTCAGCTTCGCCTCCACATTCAGAACGATAAGTACGAAGAAGCCAGATTTGCCCTTGACCCCACGGAGATAGACTTTCCCTGCTTAACGAAGTTGAATGAAACGATCATTTGTTTTCTCAAGCCACAAGGCTTCCAGTTCAAGCAAAAGTCAAAAAAAGTCAAATATGATCGCACGCTTTTTGGGATACTGGAGAAGTCACCGAAACTACAAACTATGGAGCTTGTGCTCGTTCGGGAACACTCTGGCTACGTGATGAATTTGTTCCTCTCGTCACTCGAGAAGAAGGAGAACAATGCCAATCTGAGACACCTCCACATCCAATATAATCTTCATCATACCAATGTAGCTGGAATGACTGGAACTGACTTTTCACGACTAATTGCGTTGGGATTGACGTTGAGCTCATTCCGCTTGAAGTTTGATGAGGTAGGCCGAGAGTTCGGTAATAATATGTTGTCATTGGGATATCAACGCGGCCTTCTTGACTTTTTGACATCCCAAGCTGAGACACTTGAATACCTGGACATAAATCCCCTAAGAATATTTCTCGACGGACTACAGCTTCCGCGTATGGAAAAACTCGAAACGCTAAAAATGATCGACTGTAGCCCATTAAGGCCATTAAGGGATTCTCAAGCAAGACCATCAATGAACTATGGATTACTTCCGTCTTTGAAGAATATAGAAATCAAATGCCATTCTAAAACGCATTGTTTCCGTTTTTACCGGACGCTTCCCACCCACCAGTTCAATCTGTTGAGCATCTCCTGCTCTTGCTGGGGAATCGAGACGATGCAATTAGTGACCAGATTGAAATAAATCTTCTTCATACAACACGGTACTTTCCGAATCTGAAAGTTTTAGGAACGATTCCCATCAACCTGAGAATTGCCAACTCCATCTACAAGTGGCTGCCTCGGCTGGAAGAGCTGACATTTGAGACCGGATACACTGATTCCATTGACGACATAATCACCGGACTTTCTTTGGAAAGATGCGCTGCACTCCTCCCCCTTGCGATTAATGAGATCCGGGACATGTCCGTCGGGCAAGACCCAGACGAAGACTCTCTGCGACCTTTGTCTTCGCTGAGAAGTAAGATTTTATTAGAAAAAATCTTATCTTAATTTCTAATTATGCAATATTTCTGACCAGTTTTCGTAATATGTGTCTATTGCAGATTTGAAAACTGTACGTCTAGAGCCGAGATTTAATAATCAGGCAGTAGAATTATCCAGAGTGTCGACGTTGCTGGTTCTCACAAAAATGCCATCACTCCAAACAATCGACTTTAGCTTCCGAACAATGGCGTGTATCAGAGTAAGTAAAAACATACAAAGTTTAGATTAAATACATACAATTATATTTTTACCCGGCAGGTTAAATTAAACCACTTAAATTTTACTGTTTTGTGAAGGATTTAGAGGACCTTGTTCAACAGTTGGAAGAAAGCGGAAAGTCGGTTCTTTGTCAGCCTTACTGACCGATTTAAACCCATAATGCTATAATTTTCCCGCAGGCTCTCGTAGGGCGCCATTTGACTTGCCATTAAGTAATCTACTGCAAATTGTGCACTTCCAAGGTCCATTTTTTCAAGGTCGGTAACAGTTCCTTATAGAAAAGAGTTGGAAGTTCGTCTTCTTCATTAGCCCACATCGGTAGGAAAATAAGGATTGATTGGTCATAAAATTGTAATATCATAATGCTATACTGGATCATGTAATTTAATTAAATACCTAGTTTATTTTGCTTCTTAATTTAATATGCAATAATCATTAACAGCCAGTCAATTAATAACGATACCATTGTATGTCTCGATATACTCACGCACTTTATTTTCCTGTAAAATGCCACCAATTGGAACCTATTGTTTTTCTCATGAAAAGTGGGTAATTGTATGTGAAACTAAAACATATTATTATTTTTTATTTAAATGTGAAATGTAAATTATTCTTTATTTGATAAAAACAATTCAGATAGTTGACTGCCAACTTCGATTACAAAAGAATTGCGACGCAATAAGTTTTATCAGCACTTGATTTCATTCTCATAACGGCCACGAAGTACCTTTCTCCATGATGAATAATAAAAGAGGAAAAAGTCAAGTATTTTCTTTATCAGTGTATTTGAGGAATACGGTTCATTCCTGCATAATATTTGCAATAATTCTGTTGAAGGGATTATCAGTGACATAGGTATTATATTGAATGACCACCACTCATAAAAAGTACAATGCATGAACTGTTAAATATTGACTTTGAGTCATTTTAGCCTGGATTCCAGCAAGTTGCTAACTGTCCTCGGTTGGACCAAAACCAAGAACACTGAGATTGAAGGCTTTGGTTTACTCATCAAAAGTCTCTCTTACCCTCAACTCACCAAGTTAAATTTTTCCATGCGGAATTACAAACTTCAAATGTTCATAGTGCTACTGTTATTTTATCTTAAACAAATATAAAGTACTTTGTTTGTGTACATCAGCATCACCACAAGCGTTTCATTATCTGGCACACAAAAAGGCAATCAAAACTCGTGACATTAAACATGAAAACGAGAAAAGTAAGGATGATTTAATTGCTAAGCTTTTACGGAAAATTCTTCAGTCTGAGTAAGCGTTGGTTGGTGGGAGTACAAGGTTCACACGCCTGAAACAAAATTTCATGCATCGAAGAGCTACTACGCCTTTGTTAAGGGACATAAACCTAAACTGTCGAATTTTTAAAAATATTTTCATTTTTATATTTTCTTTCAAATATTTTAACGCAACTAATTAAAAATTACTTATAGTCATGGATGACCAAATTTTATGACAGGAGTTGTGCATTTAAGGAAAGTCAAAATTTATCCACAGAATTTAGTGTATGAAATCCAAACCTAAGAATTGAAAAGTACTTTTTGAGTCTGTGAAAGTGGTTTCCGTCAAGTCAAAAAAGTTAGAGAGGAATATATATAGTAAACCTAACTGAAATTTGCAAAACTAAAATTGTCTCAAATTTCCAGTTTTATCAGTGTCAAGTTTCCAAGTTGAGATTTTCTTTCCGTTATTGATGGGTAAATATAGAACGTTTTTGCCAAAAGTCATTAAAATTCATGGCCAGGGTGGTTGCATTGAGCGAGATAAACGAGTGTCTCCAGGAAATGGTCAATGTGATTTTATTGTCCGTAATCAGAGCTGTTCAGGAATTTTGCCTGTACGAAGTCAAATCGAATGGCAGAAGTGGAAAAGGGTCAACAATTGCAGAGGCACGCTATTGCAACTGCAAAATTCTCTGCTAATTTTATTGATTTCAAGTCTCCTCTTCATTCACCCCTGCTACTCCATTCCGACTCCGACAAATGAAATATCATCATCACATTCGCCCCGAATCATTTCATCAGCCTTCAGCGACGTCCCAGTTCCAGTTACGTCTCCTGCGGCAATCTATGAGGAAGGAAACGCCACTGTTCCTGCAGAGGTTCGCAATTGTATACCACCAAGCTCGGATGAATTTCCTACTGACCTTTTCACAAAGGAACAAAGACAAAATGGGGCAATCACGATTCATTTTTTCGTTTCTTTCTACATGCTTTATGCATTACTGCTTGTATGTGATGAGTATTTCGTTCCTTCTATTGAACGTATCTGTACTGGTAAGAAAATCTAAAAATCCTGAGTTATAGTTTTACCAACCACTGATTGTTACAAAATTCTTTTAACTGGAAAATTTGTATTTTTGGAAAAAAGTTATTTGCATATTATATCATTTATGTATATTTAAAATTTGCAAATTGAAAATGTTTACAATTCGTGTGACCTGGCACCATTTTAGAATTACGAGTCCCACATAACATAGCAGGAGCGACGTTCATGGCGATAAGCACTTCCGCACCTGAGTTATTCACAAATGTGATCGGTACATTTGTAACGAAAGGTGACCTTGGGGTTGGAACAATTGTGGGTTCTGCTGTTTTCAATGTATTGGCCGTGGGATCATGCGTCGGAATTGGTACCGCCTGGGCAGTCAGGAATTTACCAGCGGGAGTTAACAAGAGGACCAGACGAAAGGTACCCAAATCAAAGCCATAATCTTTCAAGGTAAAGTGATCTTAAGGTAATGGGGTTTTCATTGTACCAATTATTCACAGGGCGTGCCTTTGGACTGGTGGTCACTATCCAGAGACTCTGGGTATTACATGCTGTCAGTTATAGCTCTCGTTATAGTTCTTCTTGATGGCCGCGTCTATTGGCAAGAAGCCACTGTAATGCTCGTGCTGTATGGATTGTACATACTGGGTTAGTCAAAACATAAGTCATGAAAAAATCGCACATAAGCCTTTTTAAGTAAACCATTAAAAAACAATTTAATCTTATTAACAACTGTTCGGAATTGTTTTTTTTTTAAATTTCTTAGGGATGTGCTATGATAACCAATGCAAACAGTTTACTGAGACATTTATCGAAAAGGTGAGGAAATTGTTTGGTTGTAAGCGAGCTTCTCCAAGAAGACTATCCACAACAATAAAGAAAGCAGCGGAAATCGAAAGTGAAAAGTCGCCATTAATTAACAAAGGTAACTTCGCGTAACACTGCAGAACGATATTTCCAATTGAACTTTACTGTCTTAAAAAAAAGAAAAATCTCTTCCGATTCAGATTCGTACCAAACAAAGTATGGTTCGAGGTCAACTTTGGTAGACGTTGCAATAGAGCAATGCCACAAACCGAATGCATACCAAACATTTCCTGCGGGTCACAAGAAAGTGTCGCTGGTGGAAGTTGGAGTACCACAGCCTTTAGAAAGTTCAGTTTCAAGTACAGGTATGCATTTACTTAAATAGCCAAATGATGTTTACATTTAAAATACGCCCATGCAATTCCTAAGCTGTTTTTAATTTCGGCATAAAGATGCAGTTTTTCTTAACCACTGTGAATTTGCTTTTACGCAGATAGCGGTTCCTCCAATGATTCCACCTTATCAACTGGAATATTTTTTGACACGACCAAGGATTTCTTGACATTTCCTGTTAGAATTGCGTTGGCCTGTACAATACCAGACTGTCGGAAAGAGCGTCGTAAGAATTGGTACGGCCTTACACTCCTTTGCTGCGTTGGTTGGATTGCAGCTCTGTCGTACATGATTTCCTGGATGGTTTGCATCATAGGTTAGAGTCAATAAGATTTGAATTTTAGTCACCTTTAATTACCTTTATATCTTTTTGTTAAAAATATGATATGTGAAAATTTGCAGGAGACACGTTTAACATTCCGGACACAGTAACTGGACTCACTTTCCTGGCTGCAGGAACATCATTGCCTGAAGTCTTATCATCGGTAATTGTGGCTCGACAAGGACTTGGATCAATGGGATTGTCAAATTCTGTAGGATCAAACACTTTTGACATATTGGTTTGCTTGGGTTTACCTTGGCTGATTCAGTCAGCTATTCTAACTTCTCAGGATACAGATTACATTGAAATTCATTCCGGAGGACTCGAATACTCCGTGATTCTGTTGATTACGTCGATGATTATTTTGTACGTCATGATTGCAATGAACAGTTATATTCTTGATTTCAAGGTGGGTGTTTCATGCGTAATAATGTACGTCATTTTCATAACACTTGCTTGTCTTTTTGAAATGAACGTATTCTTCCCCGTTAACTTACCTCCTTGCTAATATCCGTGTATGCAATTTCTTACATGAATGACTACCTATATTTAGTAGCAATTTCAATTTAGGCTATTGTGGTTTTACAGTTTTTAATAAATGACTTTGTAAGTTTGTAGCATACTGTAGGTATTTTTCAAGCTGTTGTTATTCATATTTACTACAAGTTTAAATCTATATAAAATTGTGATGATGAGATGAGATTACACCAGGCATTTTAGATCGCGTTTTAGATGTGACTGGTAATGAGTAGTAAAGTTTACAAAAAAATAATAAATATGTACAAAACAATAAATTAAGCTATCACAAAATTTTTAAAGCATACAGTTTCTTCTTCCATTCCAATGATGGTGACATGACATTGAGTAATGTGAAACAACTTTTTGTATTGTGTGTTAAAACAAACAGGGTAACAACGACAAACAGCATAATTAACATATAGTAGAGTACTGATATTGGATGAAATTCTGTGTGCTAGATCGCTGCACTCAACATACATAGTTTACATATTCTAATACATATTTACTAACAAGATAGGAATCACCAGTTAACAGGTAACAATGTTTCAAGCATCAAAATCAAATCTAACAGGAAACGGGACACTATGACTTTTACTTCTGCTCCAATATAATATAATACTCATTCCACCTATGTATAATGATATAAGGGCAAACATTTGGTCGATAAATGGCTTCTGATTTCTGCATTATGCTCTCATCAATTTCGTTGACTTGCCAGTTGACAATATTTTTTTAACATAAGCATCTGAGAATCCGAACTCTGAAGCGGAAATATCAAGATGGAAAAGCTTAGACACTAACTTTTGCACACTTTCATGGTATTAACCCTAGTAGGCCTATTCTCTTAGTCTATAAGTCATGATTGATTGATTTGAATCTCTGAAGAGTTAATTTTCGGAATGTGTTGCAGACTTTTCTTCTACTTTTGTGTCGTTGTCTGGTGATGTAGCTTCAGGAGCTGTTGCTACTGGAGACGTAACAGAAGACCACCAAGTTGAAAAAGCACCTTTAGCCTGAGAAATAGCCCCTCCGACAGCTTTGCCAGTTGATGCAACGGCTTTGCCTACCGCGTGGTTTATCTTCTTTCCACTTTCGGAACTTTGCAATGCACTATTATGACAACAAAATCTTTAATGCAATTGTGATATATTTCTCTAAAAATTCTGAATCAAGTTTCTGTTACTTACTGAGAAAATCGGATTTTCATATCAGCAACGGACACATTTCCATCATTGGGATGACCAGGACAGATAGAGTAAATGCCAGGAGTATCCCTCTCTTCAGAATTTACATAAGCATCCCAGGTTTTCCAGTTATTGGTACTTTGCCACTGAGTCAGGAAACTTGGACCAAAAGAGTCCCGCTGTCTGCCTCCTTCCTCCAGCAGACTTGTCCTCATTAAGCACATTAAGTAGTATTTGAATTGTGCTCGAATCCATTCGTCACCGCCTTCCCAACCGACGCCATCCATGAAAGCATCAGTTTCCGTGCGGCGTCCGTTAGACTCCTGAGTTACTTGGCGTACAATAATATCGGCAAATCTTAAATCCGCCGTTGTGGCAGTAACCATTCGCCTTAAATTCAAATCCATGATGTCGATTGATCCATCCGACATTTCAACAACAACGTCAACAAGATCGCGTTTCTGTTTAAAGAGAATATTCGTTGCACCAACGACAAATCCACGGACCCTCGCGTCAGACAGTAAATCCATGTAGTGTAGGGAAAGGTATGGATGACATAAGTAGCCCTTTGTTTCAATCAAATTACAACAAAATTAGTTTTTCGTGGAATTTAGAAATTAACATTCCAGTTCGAAATTGTATGTGCATACCTTTGTGAACAACTGCAATGGAAGTCCAGCATCACTTGGAGTCAACTGAACTGCAGTGATAAAATCAGGAATATCGTCCGCTTGCTTTTCGGATGAAAGCGAAGACGTTTCTGATAAGGAGTGTTTCATATTGCTGTCCAAGGAATAATAAAATTTAGAAGTAGATCCATCCTCCCTTTCTAATGAAGTATAGTCGACCGCATCTACCGCGGATGATGCAGTTTCGTCTTTCATTCTGGCATTATTCAGATCCTTTGCCTTTTTCTCTGTCATAGGGGAACTGGTAGCTGGCGAATCTGATTTCTCACTCAGACTCTCTAATTCTTTGGATACCTTAGTGGGTTGATCTTCGCCTTGCGCCGTGCTATTTTCAGTATGATCTGCGTCTGACTGACTGGAAAACTGTGGGACAACCGACAATTGCTTATTAGTCTTGGCGCACGCCGATTCCGTCAGTCCATACTCCAAAGTGAGTGGCAAGAGAGAAATCAATGTTAGCAATGAGGAGCATAATGGTCCCACCGACGAGCCCCTGAACAATATTCGTTTCTCCAAAAGTAGAAGTTTAAATAGTGTGATGATCTGATGTCGAAATGTGAAGACAAGTTCACGGGGTGATAATCCTGAAAAAGGGTAAAGAGCATTTAAAATGCTGAAAGATTTAATAATTTAATTTAATTAATACTATGACTCGGTTAATGTCTCTTCTTTTCCTTACCCACGCAAGCCTCTGGTGTCTTCAGCAATTCAGCGTTTAAACAAAGATTCAGATTGCTATAAGCCTCCTTCAGAATTGAAACTTGTTCAAAATCCCCCTTTCTAAAGTAAGCAGCAGTGATTAACGACATTTTCACCTACACAAATAAAATAGACAAATTAAGTATCATTTATTTATTCTTGTCAAAATTATGTGTCTAAGAAACACAGTGGCGGGTTGCAGATATGGCACTGGTCTCGTACCTGTATGTGACCATACAACGGGTATCTGCTCAGAACGCAGACCGACTTCTGTACTGTACTTCGTGTAACGTCCTCGGGCTTATTTGTTAATTTCTGTAAACAGAGTAAACGATACAACCCTGAAACCTTTTTGTCGCCCAACTTAACACAAATGACATAATGTATACATAAATATAAATTAGCTATTAGTTTAGCTTAGTTATCAAACTCACGCTAGCGTCTATCTGTTGATAACAGGCCACACCAAACACCGTTTCACGGGGATTTTTTAAAGACGGCAGATGAAAATACGCCGTGTCAGTTTCAAAATTGTGAGCACCGTCCTAAAATTAAGCAAAACATTTAAGTATTAAGAATGTGGCAACTAAATGTTCAGATTCGATGTTGAAATTTCTTACTGGCATAGCCAAGGTTGGCAAATGTTTCCACGCAGTCTTTTCAAGGTCTACGTCAAATGGAGGGTAGACATACTCGACCTATTAAGAAATGATAAATATCTTTGAGCAATTTATTTATAATTTACTAATTTCCCTACACTCACCAAATCAACGCTAATTTTGAATATCGTAAACTCGTGAAATATTTTATTCCCGTTGGATTGGATTATACCTGACATCCTTTCTTGTGATGAAATCCTACAACCACGACGTGATAAACCGCAGGTTCCCCATCCGCCCCCATTGTGCAAAATTAACTTGCAGGTAAAGGGATTAAGGAAGAAGTTACTCGTTGATTCGTCTTTTAAAAGAAAAAAGTTAAATGTTAGTTATGTTTTGCTGCTGCTCACAAGGAAAGAAGTCAATATAAATCTCACAAACCTTATTTTCCTAAAACTAAATCTCCTACACACGGAAGGGTTGCTTGAAAGTTTCAAATTGAAACAATAGTCCCACCAATCATATACTCGAGCACAGTTCCAAAAAGAACTAAAACGTGCACTTGACTTGACAAAAATATTTTAAACAACGAAGATTATCTACTTTAGATAAAACATTAATTAATTATTCATCAATTGTCAATAAAAATACAAAAACGAATAAAACGTGACAATGCAGTAATAATTCTAAAATATTATCTGGCAATTAAATGCAACTGATCTGGGTTTACCAGCTTTTTGGCCTCCTCTCAATAGCTTAACTTTACCCTACCAAAAATGTGTTCAAACTTACAAAAAAACAATAAAAAAGTGTCAAATATTTGCGTTCGGCGTGGCAGTACACTTTGCTCAGTTTGTTGATTAGTTGATTGTGACTAAGCTACCAGATAACGGAGCTAATTAAGAGCCGTTCTGAGTGATAAAATGAGCAATGAAAATTCACATGAAATGAATCGATTTGTGAGAGTGGGTGGAGGAGGACGCATTAAATAAAATGCAGATGTTTTGTGATTCCGTAAAAAACTAATGACATGCTCATGTTGTTGTTGTGGTCCGGTAGTGGTAGTTCTGGTTACTCAACTCAAACTCACATCATCGTTACAACAACGGCACTTTATACAATTTTTACTATTAAGTCTACCACCAACACCAACTACTACCACCGACAAGAACAAGATTTCTTTTTCTTTGCGATTCCCATTCCCACTGAAAATTTGTATGTCGACAAGGCAGATAGACGGCTGCTGCTGCTTATTACCTCTGCTCTTGCTCTCTCTTACCAATCGTCATGATCTCATGTTACTCTTTTTAACTAAAAACCCCCTTATGACCGACCACTCTTTGTACATTCTCAAGGTAAACGGTTTGTGCAGCAGCAACTGTATTGGATGATATCGCGAAAACATTTTTTACTATAAAGTATGTACATATGCAAATGCCAAGCGAAAGTGCCATGCAAAATGTTCTCAACTTTTACTCCGTTGTTAACAATACAGGAGGCGAATTTCTAACACATAATTATCTAAACACCCATACTGTATAATTCATCGGAGTAATTGCAAAATAATTAAAAATATGATTTTTATGCAACGTTAGTCATAATCTGTAAAATGTTGTTAGGGGCAAATTGGGAAGTCGAAGGTATTTGTAAATCATTAATAAGCTCAGTTCATATTATGATGGATGAGAATGAGAGTGGAAATGTGGCAAATATGCAAAATTGGCAAAGCAAAAAGCATGAGGTGTTCCGAGCAATTCATACAGCATGAGATAACAAACGAACAATAATAAAAATTGTAATAGCACGGACGACGAAACAAGTTAACGATAAATAATATGAAATGCACCCATGTTATACACATGTACTAGAAAGGGAAATTGGCTTGTTCACTGGTTGTCCCAGCAGAACAGAGGAAATCATTGAAGTGGTGTAGAAGAGTGGTAGTAGATTTGAGAGAAAAGAAGGAATGGCGAATCGTCCGAGATGACTTTTTAGGAGGCAGTTTTACTTCTACATGATTCGGTCTTGTGCGTGTGTCCGAGATATGGCAAAAAAGCAAACTGGGAACCTACATGCTTAAACAGATGTTAAAAGGCTTAGTGGCAGCCCGACCGAGTTGAGTGAGTTTCACTGCTTTTAAAGAGGGACAATAAAAGTGAACAACTTTTAGCAAGTGGCAACTCCTCAGGTTCAATTTTTTTCAGTGGTAAGTTAAAAAGATAAGTTTTCAGTTTTTATTTTCTACTGCTGATATTTTAGAAGGATAATATAGTAGCTATTGAGCTCAAATAAGTGTTTCTATTAATGTTCTGAAATGTGAAAATGTCCATTCAGACAATTTTTTAACATTTTAAACTTTAAATTCCACCCGGCAGCTGTGAAATTACCTTTTCTGTCTTATACGCCGGGCCGGACCTATACTAATTTGTACCAAATCACTGTAGAATTCTTCATTAATGAACTCAAATTAAAAACTAAATACCATAAACCGTGTTTGGTGTATAAACAAATTATCTCGTATACAAGGTTCGAAACAATGCTGATAAATGTGTTAGGAAGAAACTTTAAATGCTCATATATGAGGGATGAGGGATGCAATTTGCATTGCAATTAAACTTGTCTTATCAAATCGAATCGAATGAACTTCTTGGTGTTTCCTATGAATACCAAAAAGTGTCCCTCACTATGGGCAAATTAAATTGCTAATCGCTGAATATCAGCTACGATTGATGATGCTACATTCCACTGTGTTTGAATTCTTCCAGGCTACCGACTGAAGCTTCGAAATGTCTGTGACTCTAGGACGATTCAATATTAATCTTCTCTGCAACAGTGGTATGATAAAAGACACATTTAATAAATATCACTAACAAAATACCCGAAAAAGATTTTATCGTCAATTAAACCTTTGTTTAGGAACGGTGACATTCTTGAGGAATGTCGCTGTCAGAACTTGTTACTCCGCGACAAGGCCCAACTTGCGGCTGACAAAAGAAACGAAAGTCATTTGTCAGGGATTTACTGGAAAGCAGGGAACTTTCCATAGGTGAGTGGCAAAGCAGAAAATGCACCGAATCGCTGAATTATTAAGTTATTAAGTATTAAGTCGTCCCTTACAAGTTTAAAATTAAGAAATATTGAATTGTAGCAAGCAAGCGATTGAATATGGAACCACCATGGTCGGCGGAGTTTCTCCAGGAAAGGGAGGAAAGGAACATTTGGGATTGCCAATTTATAATTCTGTGAAGGAGGTAACAACTGGATTCTATAATATGCTATAAATATTATCCTGTTGAAGCTCCGATTTAAGGATTTAACCGATTTTCCACTTCGCACAGGCAAAGGACAGCACAGGAGCCACTGCCACAGTAATTTATGTTCCACCACCGGGAGCTGCCAAAGCAATCCTCGAAGCTGTGGATGCCGAAATGCCTCTCATCGTTTGTATTACGGAAGGTATTCCTCAGCATGATATGGTTCGTGTTAAGCACCGGTTAATACGACAAAATAAGTCCAGATTAATCGGTCCTAACTGCCCCGGGATTATTGCACCTGACCAGGTACAAATCCTTATTTTTGCTTTATAATTCACCTAACCTAAGATTCTAATTTCAGCACATAAATATGTAACATAATACACATTCTGCTACTGTTATTTCAGTGCAAAATTGGAATTATGCCGGGTCACATCCACCAAAAAGGAGTAGTTGGTATTGTGTCAAGGTCAGGGACACTCACCTATGAAGCTGTCCATCAAACAACTCAGGCACGTATTTCGAGAATTCCTCCTTTAATTTGTAACTACAATTAATGAACATATTGGTGAGTATTTTGTTTTTTGCTGAATGCTACCTTAGGTTGGATTGGGTCAAACACTATGCGTTGGAATAGGAGGTGACCCATTTAATGGAACAAATTTTATAGACTGCTTAGAAGTCTTCTTAAATGATCCCCAAACAAAAGGAATTATCCTTATTGGTGAAATTGGTGGCACAGCAGAGGAAGAGGCGGCAGAGTACTTAATTAAGCATAACTCAGTAAGCATATAATCAAACAAACCATTGCTTTGTCTTTACATGCGGGCTGAAAGTAAACGTAACGTTTGTCCGTAATAATTTCACAGGGCTCCAAACAAAAACCAGTTGTTTCATTCATTGCCGGACTAACGGCTCCCCCTGGCAGGCGTATGGGACATGCAGGCGCCATTATTTCAGGAGGCAAGGGTGGTGCTGGGGACAAAATCAAAGCGTTGGAAAACGTATGTCTTTTTAATTTGTTGTGCTTAATGCTTTACAAACTTTTGTTGGTTTATTCGTGTGATCAACATGTAATTATTCGATTCTAATGTATTTGTACCTGTTTTTTTATCCTTGCAGGCTGGTGTAGTCGTAACTAAAAGTCCAGCTCAGATGGGTAATACGCTGATTAAGGAAATGCGAAATAAAAATTTGGCTTAAGATTTTCACTTCTGTTTCGTGGGTGGAGCTTCATTCGGAAATAAGGAGTTTTCAATTCTCATCGTTAAACAGCAGAAGAAGAAAAATTAAAATTATGTATTATGTCATGTACAGTTTAACGGTTGTATAAGAAAATGAATTTCTGTAGAGTCAAAAATGCAAACTACGTAGTTTGTGATAGCTAATAAATCACTTCAATTTATTGTACCTTATCGTTTATTTTATCCACTATTTTCTGTTAGTATTCCCAAACAAATTTCAATAAATCACCAGTTCTGCAGGTTCAGTTCATCTTTGGCAGTTTCCAATGCATTTGATTTAGCCCGGTGACCTTTGTGTGTTCGACTCCCCCCAAAAAAATCATCCGTCATGGCTCATGGTGACCTATTCCCAAACCTAGTTTAACCTAACTACTAATTTACTTAATCATTTGTGACATAATAATATTTAGTTTAGTCCGTCCATGGGGTGAAGTATTTCAACCTAAACCCAACCCAACACCTAAATTAGATAAATTACCCTCTTTTTTATCCAATCCCGATCTTTTAATCGAAAAATAACCCCCGCTCTATAGATTCTCCAAACCGAATCCCCGAAACACGACATCGTTGCAATACCCCACCCCTAATTTCACTTCCATTAGTTCCATTCGCCTCTGCAAATTCAAGATCTCCAGCATCTTCGATTATTGGGGTCTCTGTGGTATCTGTAATTTATGCAGGTCTGCCTTCTCAGCCAGGCACACCCTTTTACTTTCATCGTTATTTATTCTGAGATGGTAAGTATGCGCATGTGATATTATGTGTTTTCTTTGCAAATAAAATATGCAATCCTTTCTCTGTCAGCGACAAGAATGAAGTTAGATGAATTATTTGAAAGAGTGGAATAATGAATAATTATGCAATAAAAATAAATCGAGGTAGGAATGGCTTCGCTTTGAATTCAGACTTGGAAAAAAGCAACATAAGCTTATATCTTATTATTGAACAAAAAATTTGACAACGAAGCCTTCAAAATATGTCTTAAACATTTGTTAACTAGGTATTAATATAGCAATCTCTACATACTCATGGCTTTCAATCTACAAATTGTGCTTATAGATTTCTATTCTAGTGATTTATCATTGTAACAGAGTAGAAGGAAATTCTGCAACAACTAAATGACGTCAATAAAAATGTGTATGTACCATTTAAGTACCATTTCAGTTGAAATGCATACCGTTACAATTTTTGTATGTCTATAAATGAGTATGACGAAACACGTTGATCCCAGTAGAATAATAACAATTATAAATGACGAATACATAAACACCTATAAAGTACTTATTCTTCTCGGTTGTAACAAATTAAAATTTTCGTACAACTTTTTATATTTACTATACGTTAATAGTACACATATGTATTTTGTATTTTATCTGACTTGAGAGGATCGATTACATTTCTGTTAATTTGTAACTCGAATAGAAATCAGAGGTTGTAATGGCAATGACACCGGAATTATCCTGCGCTATTATTCTATTGAATAGACGGCGATGACAGATAATTGAAAAGAATTCATTTCGGTTCTTGTTTTACAAAAAAATCATTACGATTATATTTAAGACGCGACAGTTCTTGATTGACAATTCGGGAACTAATTTGTGTTGTTAAAATTACGTTTAATTTCTGAGTTTCACATTTGATTCGATCAATTCAATTTATACGTCATAAGTATCAATCTAAGAAAGAGAAACTACAAGAAGGTTGATCAATACACTGAAACGTCTGTGATGTTACGTTACTAGATCGTCACGATTTTACTTCATCGAGTGCAAAACGGTGGAATTGAATAAAAATGAACCTTAAAAATTCCCTACAAGTTTTAAATCCTACTAAAATACTTTTCATTGCTTGCTACCTAAAATGATTAAATGCTACATTACATGAAGTGTTAAATGAACAAGTGGTGTGTGTGTTGTGGATGTCAAGGCGGAATGCTTCCGACTTTGAAGCTAAAACCGATAATATTGCTAGATACATTGTGGACTGCAAAAGTCTGAAGTGGAAATGTACTTAATTTTGGAATTTGTAAGCACAAGTCAACAAAACATCAAAATAGTACTGATTGTAATTCTAATTTTGAAAATACGTAATTGCTACGAAGAAATGTAATTATATCATATATTGTTTCGATAAGGCAAGTTTCTTCTCAAGTCTTGCCATTTCTGCACTCAGCTTAGGTACTTTCATTCCACATATTGCTTGTCGTCTTGCACCTTAACCTGGTTACACCATACAACAAAAACCAATACCATGAATTTTTTTACCACAATTAAAACATTTGATCGTTTCACAAATATAGTCATGCAACTAATTTCGATATCTACTTATAACATGGGTCTACAGGGATCTCTAAAACAAATGAATCAGTGGGATGCTGATTTATGCAACAGTAAGTGACGAGTTTACACTCCAACAGAATCATTTAATTTCACAAAGAACAATTTTCAATTTTTCATATACACAAATTTGGATGGTACATTTCCTTCGCCTCTTAATATGATTTGTGTTTGTTAAATAGCTATGTATATGATGTGTAACTTGTACTTTACTAATTATGGGTCTGCCTTCTCGCTACTCTAATAATAATTATAACCGGTGTTTTTGATCTTCACAGGTAATTTGGAACTGACTTATATAATCATAATGTGAAAAGTAAATGACACATTTATAAAATAAATAACTATAGATTTTTTGCTTCACCCGAGAAAAGGTTACTGGATGCTTGATGCTTGTATGCTGAATTCATATAAGAATATAGAAGCCAAATATAGGTAGGTAAACGAGCCAGTCTGAATACGTTCGATCATCGGAAATGTTGGAGGATGGATTACAAGATGTCTTCTTTGACTTTTCCGCCGTCTCCCTCGCTGACAAAACGCTTACGACCACTGAATCAAACAAGATTTCACATCAGTACTTGTGTCTCATTGATACTTGCCACAACTATCAATGTACCTATATACATTCTATAAAGCACAATAAACTTACCGAATCGGAACCTGACGAACCACGTCATCCGTGATACAACCGTTGCGCTGAGCTTTTGTCACAAAGCGATCAATCAAAGAGTAAGCAGGGGGTAAGTCAATGCAGATATCAGGTAAGTCCTCAAAGACTCGAACAAACCCCTGTAATTGAAGCAAAGGAATCCAGAATTAGTTTTGTGCTAATTTTATTCGAACAAAAAACTCGGGTCAAAGACCTTCCAATAAATAACACTTACTCGCTGCATCTGATCCGGTGTCACGAGACAAGAATTAAAAAGAGATTTCAAAAGCCGACAAATTGCATCCTCCACACTTTCTTGCATTGACTGAAGTGCCAAAAAAGGAATAAGTTACAAACGAGCTCGTTTGGAGGCCACCGATTGGAAATCGTCGTCGGATGATGTAGATGAAGAGACTGAATCTGGTGGAGAAGTTGAAGATGACGGGAGGTTGACTGCAACAGAAGTAGATTGAGAGTTCTGCCTCGCAATAATATCACGAATGATATCGGTTGCAGCTTGATTGCTTTGTAGAAAGTGTAGACGATCGCCTAGTTTGTGGAGGAAATTCAGTCCGGTTTTCTCCACAAACTAAGCGATCGTCTACACTTCCTACAAAGCAATCAAGCTGCAACCGATATCATTCGTGACATTATTGCGAAGCAGAACTCTCAATCTGTTCCTCCAGATTCAGTCTCTTCATCTTCATCATCTGACGACGATTTCAGGCCGGTGGCCTCCAAACGAGGTCGTAGTATGTGAAATTTTCTTTCCTCAAGTGCCATCACGATTGCCTGTAATTAATAGAATTGCAGACATAAGAAAATGAGCTATAGGCGAATCACGATCACATTTTTTGTCGTTCGTCCGTACCTCATACACCAACTCATGATGGAAGTGGGGCACCTCCAACTCACGGAGGCAACGTCCTGCCTCAGTAGCATCATTAGAAGATAGATATTCTTTCAAGAGCATGGAAATCCTTCTAGATAAAGCTCTAACAGGTTGCCCACCACCTCCAACGCCCCAGACGTTATGAAGGCGAAGCATTGCGATTTTGTCAGCGAGCAATACTTCAGCATGAGTGATTGAAGATCTAACAAATTGCAATAATAATAATAATAATTAATAATGAGAATGATGTGATTGGGTAAATTAAATTAAACCAAGCAGGATCATATAAAACGCGTCTGAAATAAAATGATGATAATAGATGCAAATTTGACATTTGTGGTTGAACTTACTTTGCATGTTCGTTCGGTGAGTCCTCCTTCCAGCACTCAGAGACGAGACCCGGCAAAATACAGTCATCCGCTACTGCACGAGCAATAAAATTCCCGAGAATAGTTGCAGCATCTGGAGCATCAAGAACCAAATCCGGTAAATTGTTCAAAAGCTCCTCGAAACCTGCAAGAATACAATAAATTTAAAGATATTTTAACCCTGATCATAAGTGATGACAAATACACAAGACTGACAAATGTTCCTTTAGAAATTGATGACAAACCTTTGGCAACATCATCGGATGAAATCACACCCTCCATCACTAATTGTGAGATCAAAACAGAGGTCATCTCCCTATAATTTGACAACAAATCGTTTTAATGAAATGTGAAGACTTGCACGCCGTTTTGTATTTAAATTTTTTTTACCGGTGAGATGGTTTATGATCCATTGCCGCTTCTATTGCCGAGATTATGATCTAAATAAAAAAATTGATTTTATAATTAGGAATCGCCGTTGTGGAACTATTCACTGAACACTGTTTAATTAACATAAAACCACAAGTCTGTCGATTTACGATCATTTGGATGCATCATATCACGGAATAAGTTGATTATACCTTATGCTTTTTAAGCCCCATGTTCATTTCCTCCAGAGCAGCGATCACTTCACCAGCATCGCCGTGCTCGAAATACTCTAAGATAATGCCCTCCACGTTTTTCTAAAAGGAATAAAACCAGTGACTGTTATATAAACCTGTTTTAGAACAGTTTAAGTTGGGAGGATTTAATTCCCAATAATGGTCAGCAGCCAAATGTGTCTTTACCTGTATTTCGTCGTCTGACATAACAGGAATGATGGCCTCCAAGTGAATATCACCATTATCAAGAGACTCAGAGTCATAGTTAGGATCTTTATAATCAAGTGCCGCATCAGCATTCATTTCGGAGCCATAAGCACCCCAAGTCCCTTTTCCACCAGCTCCACCTAGAATCAATAAATTTTTATTATCAAAAGTGTGCTTGACTTCATTCGATTCAATATATTTGATATCTAGCATAATTTGATTACGCCCCACCACTTATTTAGCACACATTTTTTATATGCACAAATTTTGGAGTCCACTGTTTTATGTGTAAAGTCAATGCATATTATAGTACAGACAGAATAATCTACATAATATGCATAATATTCACAAGTCTGAAGAAATACAGACGGATGCAGTTTGATCGCTTCCTTTGTTAAACCACAGTGTGAAATGCTTCTAGATAAATTAATTCTTGGTACAGCATTTATCCTGATAATGTGGGGTTTATGCTTATCTGCAAAATCTGCCAATTTTCTGTCTTGCTCCTTCAAACAATCTCAGTCTCCTGATCTCTCATGACTTTTGCGGCAAATAAGTATTTAAATGGAAGATGTCTTTTAGTGGTACATGCAACGACGACGAAGCGAAATAGAACGAGAGATTATTAACAAAAAACTACACAAACCATAAAACAAGCATAACTACAGTGCAATTTACTACGTAACATCCTTGACTGCATTTCTACATGTCGAGCTTGCAGCTTATTTTCTGAAGATTTTTTAATTCATCTCGCAGTTTAGTTGAACAGAATTTGTTTGCGAATAAAAGTGGTGTAACGATATATTGCATAATGAGTCTCTATATCTCTCCTACAACAAAAAAAAATCATTTTGTACAACAGCATGTCTCCTTGGACGGACTGCTCTGAGCTTCGCATTTATCGCACAGGTCAACGACACTTCACACGCACTGCCATGCCATGCAACGACTTTCAAATTTTATTTTATGTTGTCAGTAGGTCCCTCTACCACAATGTAATCATTTCGCAACTCGTCAAGCACAGCCTTAACTGCCAATTTTCCAACGATGTATATCAAAGGCTCATAAATAAATAGTACACATAATCGGCATAAAGCGAATTTGTGACAAACCTGGCAAACTGAAGATGGGATAAAAAATGGCATTAAACACTACCCCACTGACATTCATAGAGAGAGAGAGAGAGAGAGAGAGAGGCGATGAAATGAAACCTGTCCTACTCCATATTCTTTCCCTAATGCCTCTCTTTAAGAGTCATTATGTGAAACTGAAAAATGCACTTCGTGTGTAACTTAATATCGAGTCATGAGCGCGCTTGTGCGGCTCAGGCTCTATCTTTTTGAAAGGATTTAAATGCCTCATCCTATTACATACTACGTACCTCAAATATCGAATAACGGGTTCCGTCAATGCAATTAGGTGAAATTTTCCAACCCAATGGACATATTTTGAGTCTAATTGACAAGCATAAAAATCAAAATCGTAAACAACCAGCTTAGTATCAAATGTGCCGTTGTGTTCGGACTTTATCCAGAAAGTAATGACCTAATGCACATTTTGTCTCTTATGTAGTAATTCTATAGACTCCAAAATTCCAATTCTTCAAATCATCAAAACCAGCCAAAAAGTGTAGCTCGTTCGTAGTCGCAACTCCACACATCATTAAATTTTACGTTACATGAGAACTTCAACCACGTGCTAGATTCTCATACAATTCTGCATGGTGTAAACTGGTGAGTACGCAGATTATGTAAAAATTAATAGATACTGTTTTGTGGTGGTGGCGCTTTCTTCGTTTCGATGACGTTTTCGAACTCACATTTATTACATGCTTCATGACTTACTTTGCCCTAGACCTTCGCACAAGCAAACTCTAACGGAATACTTATTGAAAAACGTGTTTTGTTTGTGTGGTGGTAGGCGATATGTAACGGCGTAGGGTATAAAGAAAAAGGATAAATGCGCAATGACACATGATGATATATGTTACAATTTATTCAGTATGCCTTCACATTTATACAGTTAGTTAGCGTAAAAAGGGAAGAAATGCTTTTCATGATTTTCTTCCTCTGTGCTTTATTGGCATGATAGTTCCCCCAGCGGGACAGTTCATTCGCTAACAGTACGTAACTGTCAATTTTTATTCTTCTGGCTTTCGAATTGCTTTCATTATGTATAATACCTTCGTTTTGTTTCAATGCCATATGAATTAGTACGGAGCAAAGCTATATTTTATCGAACAGTCATTATCCGAAATCTAGCTTTTAAATCGAAATTTCAATTCTACAGCCTTCAAGGAATTTGACAAACTTGTTGCTGCCTCTCCTCCATGAAATGTATGTATTCATCATAGACGCTACTGCTAGCAATAGAAACAATCAATTATTGATTATTGTATCTCCCGTCTAAAATCAATGCTCGCCTTCGTTAGAATTAACGAGCGTGTAGGCAAAAAGCTGTCTCACTGCTAAGATTTCCACTTGTCCATCGACAAATTTTGCCAATGTAACGGGAATAGCAAACTGTTGAGAGTATTTATGTTACTAATGTCACAGGCACATTTTACTTTATGTTTACTACCACGTCGCGTCGTCACCTTTACTGTTTTTGGTTCAACGCACAGAGGCCAGTCATTTGAGCGGCCTACTGTGCAAATTACAAGCTATCTAAATCTAAGTAAGTTTGCAAACGCACTCAGAATCACGTACTCATCTAGATACATAATGCAGAGGCATGCTCTCATTCATCGAAATTCTATATTTTGAGATTGTTTAATACGATTTGAGACGCTACTACGATCTCTGGCAATATGAGACGAGAAATGCAGATAAAAAACTACAGTTGTAGGACCGGTGAATTTTATAAGCGAAATCTGAAGCCGCCCTGTGAAACTGCACACAGTATCCGGCTTCTATTCACAGGAGAGAGCCACGCTAAATTTGCGTGCAAGTTTGCTCATTCATGTAATTTGGCAAGCTACCAACGACGCAATAGTCCGTGGAATATATCAATTGTATACTATTGCAAGGATTCCAGCAAGTCCCTTTCCTAAATTTTGTTACTGATTAAATGAGCAACCCGAATGTTCAGCATTAATTACAAATTCTATCTGATGTAATGAAACTATGACTTTTTTTGTTGCGTCGTGACTCATGAAAAATGTAACACGTTAGTTATGCATTGGTTTAAAAAACAGTGGCTTACTTTTGCATCAGGCATCAAGTACACAGATATGGCAAGGGGTGCAAAAATCTTCAAATTGTAGCTTACCTTTCTTAGGAAGACCGCGACCGAAGCCACTTCTCGGCTTCCGTGAGTTCTTGAGATGGCGAGCTGCGGTGACGACAGGGCCCAAGCCATTTGTTGCCTCTTTGGCAAGATGCTTCGTCAACCGCTTGGCCTTTCTCTTGATGCGGTCAGACGGGAAGTTATCTTGAATTGATTTGTCATGAGGGCTCTTGGAGCCGTCGTCAATTCCGTTGACTTCAACACCGTCTTCTTCAAGATCGCCGGCAAGCAAAAGCTCCTCCTTGCCCAAGTCGCCAGTCCCATTGGAAATCTTCACTCCGTTGTCCATTTTCCTTGTACTTTTTTCGTGAGAAGTAGTAAAGATACTATTAAGAATTTATGAATATAAAATGTGAAAGCCTCCTGAGATGCGCTAACGTTGAGTGCGAGATTGTGTGAAATTGAAGTAACTAGCAGTTCCAGGTAATCCAAGTAAATTCAGCCTTTCCAAAATTCAGGATTGCGTCCACGAATCACCGTAGCGTTCCAGTTGAAAGCTAAACTACTTTGCAAATTCGCTCCAGTTCGAAGGACTTTGGTTGCAAATGGTAATTAGACAAGTTTGCCGTAGTTGTGGTTATTCCCCTTACTTATTTTAGCAGTTCATAAATTACGTCGAGTAGTTGCCGTCGACTGTGACGACGATTCCAGAGAGACAGATGACCTACAAGTTAACGCGTAAGAAACTGCAAAGAAAAACCAAAATGCATTTATTGTAGCAAACTGATGTAATTAATACCAGAAATTCAACACTGTTAAGAAGACTATTATTCACGATGCACAATGTTATCATGGTGTTATCTAGACTCATCTACAGTTTCCACAAGGTCAACTTGTACTCACACCTTTTTATAGAAAATGATATTCTTTTAGCCTCTTTGAAACATTAGCTACTATGTAGTACTACGCAACTACGCACTCTGACGCTTCTCTATGCTTACTTTTTTAATTAATTAAGACTCACTCCGGCATTCCAGACAATTAAACTACCCATTTCGCTCCCACTGCTTGTTTAACCAAGTATTACCTAGCAATCCAACAGCTCCAACTCTGACTATTACTGGAGAGTGGAGACTGGAATGTAATTAACAACTAGCAAATTCCATTTCCCACCCAATTTTTGAGTTTTTATCTAGTCTGTTGATCTGTTCTGGATGCTATTGCAAGAATTTTTAATTGCAGACAAAGACAACTAGTTACTTGTTGCAGTAAATGTATGCACACAAACATTTGGATTAAGTATTAAGTTTGAATGTAAAAATAAAAGGAGTTCAAACAGCACATATACACGAGAGCAGCTTCCACGGTGGAAGTTCCACCTGACAGCAATGGTATGAATTTATGGTATGAATACCTACTGACTCAGCCAGTCTGACTGCAGCAACGCTAAATTACGTTGCGTTGATTCTTGGGACAAAATTAAATTAACCGAGACTTTTTTAAAAGCAACGTATATAAACTGATACAAATACCTGCAGATTAAAAATGACAATGTCATCACCGTTACTGCAGTATAACTGTCATTCGTTGTGTTGTATTCACTGTCTGTGCTTTATCATCTGAGAAACTGTTCAAGTACTACCACGATAAATGTCAATTGCAAAACGTTTTAACACGAGTACAAATGAGAGGGGTGGAATAAATATGCTAAACGGAAACCATCACCAATCAATTGAATTGAACAAATTGACTGACATTAAGGATGCTGAAAAATTAATAAAGTCTACGTCAATGTTTAACTATTATTACTGCAAATAATGAATTAAATATGTAGCAACCTAGTTTTAATATGCACATTTCACTTGAAGATGATTATTGACTGAAAACCAGGAAGGTGAAACAAAATTGTACATGCACTCATTAATGCGAAGAAAAACTTACGTTAGATTGTAAAAACGTTTGAAGTCAGAGTTGTCCTCTTCATAGAAAGAAGGGACGATGGAATTACGAAGTGTTTGTATTATTTTGTTTTGTTAAAAAGGAAAAAAACGTGCGTCGCTTGGTAGGTAGCTTGATACGATTGACTCCTCACCAAAGTGTCTGCTGAAATTTCTCTGTGGAACGAGAAACCGATTGAATTGTCCGTTTCGATTCTTCCAGAAGGTGCTGTTGCCCTATTACAACGATAAATGCGAGATACGAGAGCGAGTTTGTACGTAGGGCAGGAAGACAAGTGAATAATAGTAAGAACGAATCTACTAGCGTTTGTAGCTACTATTATTATTCTGAAGCGAGCACAACAAAGGAGGTGATTCGATTGTTGTTGTGTGAGTTTCTGAGCCTTTTCTTCTCTGCACTGAACAATAAACAACTGCAGGAGCAGAAGCGAGAGGACAAACAACAACAGCAACCAGATGTTGACTGACTGACGCACCACCACAGCAACAACGACAAGGGAAGACGAGGATGTTGAGCTTCAGTTGTTCGAGTTGAGTGGTGAACGACGACGGACAAGAATCAGCAGAAAACAGGGGATGTTTTGGTGTGAGCCAAGCAATACTTGAAGAGCAACTGAGCTCCACACTCGGATGCGATCCCAAGAAAATCTCTTTTTTCCATACACTTCGACTTGCTTCTCTTGAGCCCAAAAAAGCACCACCACCAAATAAAATGCAACATTCGCATCTCTCTCACATCATCATTTTCATCATCATCCACACACAACATCTCTCAATTCTTCCTCCATTTCACATCATCACATAACACAAGTACCAAGAAAAAGCTCAACTTCAAAGCAATAGCATGAGATCAGATGAGAAGAAAAAGACCACAGCTTTCAGCTCTAGCTTCAATACAAACACTGCAACCATCGCATCGTCGTCATCGGCAATAATCCTAAACCAGTCATCTACCACTCAACTCTCCTCGACGAGATCAACTTTTTATGCTAAACGCTCTACGTTTTCATTTTTATCTTATTTTTATTATGAAAGATCGTCCGATCCGTCCGATGTCCGACGCGACGCATGTTTCTAAGGCAAGGTGGATGTCGATGGATTCGTTGGCTGGCGAATTTGCGTAGAAAGAAGCATTCTACGTTGCATTCACCATTTACCATAGAATCACTCGCTCCTGCTAATGCTGCACAACAACAGCTCTCAATGGAGATGGAGAGACGAGAACAAAACGCTAAAACATGTGCAGATGGCAAGAAAAGAGAGAGAAAAAGACTCGGCTCTAAAAATCAACTTCACTATGGAGATGCATAGACTCAGAGAGGTTTACGTTACTTACTTTAGCAACGCGTTCTTGCTTGGACGAATGAAGAAGGCGAACAACGAAAAGCAACGTAGTTTTTAAGGCTTCAGCTAGAAGCGAAGCATTTAAGTATAGAATCGTCGTTGTGCCATGTTCGTTAAATATAGACAGACGCACAATAAAAGAGTCTCTCCCTATTCTATAGAGGGATGTTTTATGATTTTCTATATCTATATAACCCAGAATAGCGACATATGGATGGATCTTCTACTACGCCGTAGTTTTCAGTTGTTGTTCAAGCCGATGCGAGCGTGTTGATGATGTTGATGATGTTGATGATTTTGTTGTTGCTGTGCAAAAGGAACAGCGGCGGCTGTGCGGTGGTAAAGTGGCAATGCAATGGTGGTGGTAGAAGCAGCAGCGTGTGTAAGCTAGAGTGGTGTGTGTCTGTGCACACTCAACTTTAACTACCACACCACCTCATTTCATTACCTACGTTTTACCATTGTTACAGCATTTAAGTTTGCTTGCTGCTCTGCTAAAAACTTTAACTGACGATGAGAGAGTTGAGTCTAGCTCCTCAAAATCCTTGCTTTTGCTTATCTTTAATTCCCCCAATCAACTAACTTTGTTTTTGTTATGTTGTGGTTCCATGATAATATGCCATGCATGCTGACATGTCACCTTATTATCAGCAGTCAAATACTACTACAAACCAAACATTCTAAAACATTTTTTACTACATCATCATTTAAGTGAGTGCAAGCAAAGGAAACTGAAGTAGCAGAAGCAGACAATCTGCCTTTGCTCTCACAGTTCATGTTTTGATGTCCACGAGATGCGATTCTCTATAATTATAATATTATGCGCTAATGTACCTCTTTAATACTTTTGTTTTTAAAAATAAAACATTTTTTGTTGTCTTTCTTGTCTCACTGAAAATCCTCTGGTGGTGGTGGTTGTTTACTTTTTGTTTGCCATGCTTGCTTACAGCTAGTTTAGTTTGAGAAGAGAACATTATTGTTCATTTCATGATGATAATTGTCAATCGTCTCGTCACAGTCGTCACACCATCTTGGCATAAGCCAAAACCCTAAATAGCGACAGAGGAGGGAGTTGGATTGGAGGAGAGATGATTGTTTGCAGAAGAGAGAATCACAGAGAAAGGACATTATTATTTACAGTTTGGCAAAATCTTGGCAAGATGCTTGTTTATGTTATTTGCTTATCGACGTGAAACACCCCACTCCTCTATACTTATCTTATCTTTTACTGCAAATGTTATATGATTATAATAAATACATAATAATCAATCGAAAACAGTTGACTAATGGTAATTACAATTTGGTAGCGTGACAACTGGATTCGTTGGGCTCTCACAGTCAGTTTTCAGTTCATAAAAATAAATGAAGGAAGTTCTCAGTAATAATATGCATGCAAGCAGAGATGCGATGATGTGAACTTCTACATGTAGATATGTTAAGTATCCATAACAATTTTTTATGTTGGAACAAAGATGCCTCGATAATTACCATTACATATAAACCCAGTAATTGCGAAGGTGCTATAAAGCTATAAAAATAGCAATTCTATTCTGTAAAATGCTATCACTACTCAATTCTATTGTGCAGATAAATCCTTTCTCTTTTTTCTTACGCTTAGACAGAATTGCATTCGTCCATCCATCCTTTCCTTATAAAATTGTTAGTTTTATGAATGCGATGCGATGCGAATGTGACTACTGTGGGGATCCTAGTTGGGTGATGTAGCTCAGAACTGGGGATGAGGGGGTGACGAAGGGAATCCCACACAGTTGG
>VYYJ01000928.1:0-40181 GCA_021029165.1 Cyphoderus albinus
AGAAAGTCAAAAAATAATTGACACTCGGCATTAAGAAAAAATTTGTAGATATTTAAATGAACAACAATAATAAAGTCAACCTTATAGCAAAACATTTACAATTTATGTACAAATAAACTTGATCCGATAAATACAATAGGTGAATAGGGCATTAGTTTGAGTAATAAATTGCTTTAGTTTAGCTTTAATATGGGAATGAGCATTGCTATTTTGGAAAATATAAATACCACATTTAGCATTGGTCATTTTAGTCCTTTTGTAAAGTAGAATGTTTTTTTGTTCACTCGGTCACTTTTATTATATGTCCATAATGACAGCGAGTTTCGTTTTGCCCAAGTTCAAAAGCAAATGTGCTCATAAAGTCATAAACTGTCAAATATTACGCTCTTTTTTATACAGAGCATAATATATGTAAGGTATTATTTATTATTTATTAACAATTTGTATTTTTGTTAAAATTGACATGAATTCTGGTGAAAATGTACTTCATTTTAAAAGGAAATGCGTGGTTAGTTCTCCATAATAGTGCAAGACATGTTGATAGAATGGCATCAATAAAATTACTTGCTCTGTGAAGTGACATTTCCGAATCCTATGCTGCTCAGGTTATTTTGCTGAACTACTTTTATTGAAGGAAATATTCACGCCAACAAGAATGAAACATAAAATTCATCAAATAACATTCTTTCTAGACTAAAGAAAAACATTGGCCGGATTCGCATGTATGAGAATTCAGATCCATGCAAGTGTTATTCGATTATATAATTACAAGACATGTAGAATTGCAACAAAGAGAGCAAACAGTTCACAACGTGGCAAACTTTGCCACCGTCATGACATGACGTCATTAAAATGAATCATTTAACTTTACAGAGGAAAACAAAGTTCGAAAATAACGATCATATTTTCGGTGACATTCATCAAAAATAAGAAAGATGCTCTTGCAAGGTAACGTAAATGTTAGAAGTAAGGAATAAGGAACCAATGACTATAACGTTTTGCTTTCCGAGAACGATCTGCAGAGTTTGATAATACGAAGGAGAGTGCAACATTCCAGGAAGAGCCAAGATGTCACTGATTGCCTTACTACCTCGAAGGAGATGCATAGTGCTTTACCAGATTGAACAAAGATGCTTCACAGAAAGCATTTTAGGGGTTTCTGTGAGCGAATTTGTCATTATAAGCATAAATGGAAGAATTGTGACAACAAAAAGAGTTTGTCAGTTCCTTCCAGGTAAAGCTCTGATAATGGAGTGTGGCTGATACCAAATCTAGTTTTTCTTTATTTACTTAAGCTAAATTTGGGCTTGGGCGACAAATATTGATGAACTATTTTAGGTATGACATGGAATGGTGAAGAGGAAGGAATGTATAAGATAATAATTCCGATGGGATTATTGTGGTTAGTTGTCCGTAAAATATTTAGTCACACTCATAATGAGAAATACATAACCTTACTCTTCATATAGAGTTAAGAACATTGTATGTAAGGAAAACGCCATAAAACACGCTAAGAATTAAACTAATCATAATAACACCAAATTAATGTGCATACATGCACGGATACGATGGAGCGAGACATAAGTGACTAGTAGTAAGCTTGTATCGTAAAATCAAAAAGATTTTTTCCAATAAGAGCCGCTAGAGCTCCTAATAATTTTTGGTAGTCTACAACATGTTGAAAAATAAATTCGTAAGAATCACGCGTGGAAAACCGTGGTAAGATACCAAGGTGTGGGCTAACAATGGTGCAATTAAAACTGGCTCTCATCCCAAACCTAGTGCAAGATTCAGTTTAGTTTGAGCAACAAGTTATTAGTAATAACTTAAATATTACAGATAAAGTGTCCTTCTGCGCAAAGAAGAAACATCTCAACAAGTTCCTCAATCATTTTCTACTCAAATTAACCAAACTGACACCAGTGCAGACAGTGCAATGATCAGTCATATAGTCACTGCTGTACACCAAACTAAATGAGAATATAGAAATCGTTCGAGTCCTCATTTACGAAAGTCAAAGTTTACAAAGGAAGTAGCACTACCAAACACAGCCCTAGCCCTACCATAACCCGCTCAGAGGTAAGCTTCAACAAGTTCTGGGCACTCAACAAAGTGCATTGGTACATTACGTACATTTGTAGGATCAGAATTTGAGAATTCTTATCGTCGGACTAATCTGCTTCAAGGATCTTGAAAGCCTTTCCCATGTTGAACAACAATGGCTGTAAAATTTAGACTGAAGGGATACACTGCTGAAGTTGACGCTCTAGTATACTTATTTGTACAAAACATTTTTCGCCATTTCGTACAGTAATATGTAAAAGCATTGAAAAAAATTCTGCATGTGTTCAGTGATTGTGGAGGTCTGTGCATCTGCATCCTTCTATGAGTGAAACCTTCTGGTTTCTCCTCTCAAATAACTGTTCACCTGCCCTGTCTTCATTAAAGGCAAACATTCCTCCTCTCCTGTTTGTGTAAGTGTGTGCACCTGGGAGAGAGTTAATGAACATCCGACCAAGCACCTGCCCTGTAGCTCGTTTTTCATATTTCAGCATTGTTATGGGCAGTCGGTGAGGTTCCGCCAGTAGTGACGTCAAACCAGAATGTTTGCATGTTAAGCAGTGAATACATCTCTTATACTCACAAATCACATTATCGAAAAGGCGTCAATTACCTTTGCGCCAAGAACACGGAATGGATTATGATACATCTAGAGTCTTGACTTATTACGTTTGTGGCTAGTAGGAATATTAATAAAGTAAGCTGAAGAATTAAAAGACATTTTCATCTCGTTTTATCCTTTTGTTGTACTGTACTGGGGATAACATGATTCACTAGAAACCTACATTGGCTTTAATAATAGTAATACGTTTAATAGAGATTTCAGTTATAATACGTACATATACAACCACAATTACACTCACGAGAACGGATTTTTAAAGAATTCGATCTAATTAAAACGCAGCAAAGTTGAAGCATGCTATCTTTTGTGCATTCCTAAATACTATTTAGTCATTTCATTCATTTTAGCAAACCAGATTTAGCTTGATCAGTATTTTTTCCGTTTTGCATCTTCGCAATAGACATTTGAGGTACTGTACGTTATATGTAGGTGGTGATATTTGAGTGAAAAAATTACAACTACATTTTTAGAGATCTTCCACACAAAAGTGGCTTTTGTTCCGCCCTTTAACATTCAATTACAAAATATTTTTACCGTGCAAATATTTGATTTTTAGAACCAATTGACTTCTGATACATATCAGTGATAATTTTGGAGATCAAAACTTGTTCACCACTTATTAAAAGAGTAAGTTACATATTAATTAGAATTGTTAATTTTATTGCGTTAATTCTCAACTATAATTTCGTACAATGTCTAATATTTGAAGTTTATCATATTCTTGTAAATACTTGTAAAATATTTTGCAAATCATTACTATAATTTAGGTGTGAACTCAAAAATAAAATTCAATGAATCCTTTGCACTCGATTTACTAAATAGGCTCAGAAGATGACGGGAACAAAAATATCTCTCGCATTTTTACTATTAGCAGCGGTTTTTGGCTGCGTATTGGGGCAACAGTTGACACATGAAGAAAGATGTCAAGTAATCGAAGGAAACGGAGTTCGTGTGGATCAGTGTGATGGAACAAAACTGCTAGCCTGTAAAGATGGAAGGTGTCAATGTGCCGATCCCGCAAATCAAGTCTACACCTACCGAAATGAAGTAATCGCACCTTCCAGAGCCAAACGCTCTCCTGGAAAGAAGGGTAGTGGCTTCAAGAAAGTGGCTGCTGGAGCGGTTGCTGGAGTTGCAACTTATCACGTTGCAAAGACAGTGAGCAAGGGCTTCACGACTACCCCTCCACCACCCAAATACAGGCGAGTTTACTCTTGCTTCAGTCGCGTGGGTGGACAATGCGCTCTGAACTACAACAATTGGGAAAGCATCGACTCTTCTACTACCACTACTGCCAAACCTACTGACAGTACAACTTCCGCTCCCCCATCATCAATTGCCCCCGAAGAAAGCACATCTGTAGCTGCAGACAATTCTACCAGCACCACCACCACCACCTCCACTACACCCGCTCCTATTGCTGCCGCTCAAACAGGAAAACTCGACATTTCTAAGATCCCAAAATGTGTCCAAAACGCAATTTGTAAACTCAGTACTTCAGGAGCCAACGGTACTTCCAGCTTCCACCAGAAGGTTGATTTTGATCCTAGAATTGGCATGTGCGAATGTGAGGAGGGATATGAACGTACCAGCAAGGATCTTTGTCTAAAGGTTAATAAAAGCGCTGGGGAGAACGTTGGAGCAAGTGCTACTGTGATTTTAGCAACTCTTCTTTTCAATAAGATGTTCGTATTCTAATTTATGCTAAACTATTCCAATTTGTGAACGCATTTCTAATTTAACGGTTTACTATTCGTCGACGTACTTAAGTATACATACAAAATATTGCTCACGCTCAACACGGTTTGTATTTTTTCTTCCACAAGACTCTTCCTTTAATACTTAATTAAATCGTTAAGATTAGATTAGTATTTTTTATAAAGAAATGCAATAAAATATGTTAAAAAATATATGATTTTTAAAATTTCTTTTTAATCCGCAAAAGTTCATCTGATAAACGAGATTAGAAACAAAATCAGTACCGATGGTACCACAAGCAGGTTATTGGTGCCCGAAGAATAAAATCCGCGCTCAGGTCGAGTGTTGATGCACAATCCTTTGAAATCGTCATGAACAATGTATGGACTTTTTTCACATTTGCATTCCCCTAGGGTGGGGTCTGAACGAACGTTGCAAAATGCATTTTGGACGCAGGGTTGCACCGGATGTTGTTTGGTGGGCTTAGAGCACGACCCTCCTGTGATTATCCTGCAAAGGCCACTCTTCTCGTCGTAGTTATTGATGAAAGCACAAGTGCAAATTCTTGATTCACATCTGAGAAACGTTTTCTCGGTAAAACAGTCTGAATGCCCGGAACAACTTGAGTTTTTGAAAGACAGCATTTTTGAAAGTTCGTCAGCCTCTCTGTCTCCTGATGTCATGAAACCAGAAATTGGTAGAATTTTGTTTAGGAAAACTGATACAGTAAGAACTAGAAGGGGAAATTTCACGATGTTGCGATCAATAAAAATATTTGTCTGATGCATTGTTGAATAAATACTCGTTCAGGTTTTCCTAAACTTTTGACGTGTGAAAAGGAAATGAATTTGGAAAGGACTGTTTTGAACGTGCATGTAAAAATAGAAATACATAAAGAAAAGACAAATTTAAGAGTTTAGTAAATCGTTTTCCAGACGAGCTGATTAATAATGATGAATCAAAGGAAGTTTCCAGCCACGAAGCGGTTTATGTGGTCACTCATTTATTAAGGAAGTCAGTTGTGTTTGATTGGGTAAAACTTTCCCATTTTATTGCATTGCTGACGTAGTATTATGAATATGAATTATTTTTATTATGGATTTTAGATTGTAATTGAATTGCTTAATATAATGCGAAACTGACATATTTATTGCCACATAATAATAAGTAACATCTTACCAACATGGAACATGTATAAACTGCAAATATTTAAAGTAACTTTCTAATATCAAAGTGGTATTTGGTATTTTGTCATACAAGACACGTAATGTCTGTTGTATGTCAGAGAAACAAAGAGAACAAACAACCCTCTCTAGATATCTACATAATAAATGACGCAAATTTTCAGGATCATACCAAAGGAAATTGTAGAATCTTGGCACATAAAGATGAGTAATTGTAACAACAGTAAAAAATGGTATAAGCTCAAATAGCTGACTGTTTTGAATTTTTGCATACTTTGTTTGTACTTTTGCTTGGCATTTACATAATACTTTTTTCGATGCCTGGAAAATTAATTCAAGAACCCAAATTTCAAATTAATTAACAGATTTAATCAAAACCAAAATAATGCTAACTCTCTTCATAGTAGATTCTTCAACAAAACCGAAGCCACCGGAAGTAGGAGTAAAAGTTGGTTCTGCAAAGAAATCTGCTTGCTGCTTATCGGTGAAAAGTTACAGAGACCATCAATGCTTTCGTAGTATCTGGTCCTGCACTGACACTTTCCCGTAAGACTGGATTTTGACGTCGACGCACAGTACGCAAAAGGGACGCAGTATTGCGTCTTGCTTCCTACCGTGCAGGAACCTCCGCTTCTTATCAAGCACTTGTTAATCTATTTGATAAGTAAGTTTGCGAATTAGACTTTGAAACGTCCTCAAATTGAGCAGATAATATATTCAAATATCAGAGACTCACCTCTTCGTCAAAATGATTTATATGAGGGCATTGACAAATTCGTTCATGACACTTCAAGTACGTTCTCGATGAGTCACAGTCCCTATCGGAACTACATACAAAGTTTGTGTATAGTAAAATATCTTTATTTGCGTATTGGATATCTAGTGGATAACGGTGTTCAAAAGCAATAATCAATATCTATATCTACCTGCATGAAGCATACAACTTTGAGTAACTGGATCGTTGAGCTTGTACAAGGGGATTTTCTGTTGTCACGAGTATTAGTAAAAATGTCAGGAGGATGAACACTATGAAAGATGATGCAGATGAAAGTGGATGTCTTCTTTGCAGAGGGAGGATGAAACCTCTTCTGTACCCCAAATTTTCCATTTCCTCAGTTTTCCTTTGTCTTGTAATAAGACAATTCAAACACAGCACAATTTTCCTTTCGTAAACCTAGACGGACAAAGGATTTCGGACTTTGTTTTTTGACTTTTAAGAGTTTTGCATTTTTAAATTGAACAATGATGCGCAAGCTTACCTAAAAGAACTGTGAAAATCAGCAGCAAAACTTCATTTCTAAACCATGGAATATATTATATACACGGAGGTCATTAAAAATCACTAAAAATGAATTTGTTCAACAAAATTTACCGGAAATTCCAGTCCAAATATAAACTTGGTACACACGATAGAAATTCAAATGGTCATATAGTTGATAAACACCTAAAATATGAAGCATTGGTAAAGACACAACTCTACCACTTTTTCTTTGGCTCGTATTAATTTGCTACTATCCCTTCTACTTACTTGCGCAGAACTGGAAGACAAACCAAGAGAGGAAAACAACTGATACCGAGATTAGAGCTGGGCCAAGTTGTCAGTAGCACATGAGTGCAATTTCTTATGATTTGGTGACACATATTTAGTACGACCATTCCATGATAAAAAGTTTGAGCTTTAGAGTTAGTTACAATATTAAGCAGTTTACTACGCACATGAATATTTATATGCTTTCGCTTTCGACAGATTCACAATTCGCAGTTACTTGTATGGTGCATAGGATCATTGTATATGTATATAATATAGTTTAGTCTTAGACTTCTCGTCATATTATGTCCATATCATATCGCATCACAGGTTCAATTCAGCGTGGAAAACTTTTTTATGAACATCATGACTTTGTACAACAAGACATGTTTTTGTTTCGATGTTAATGTGGCGCTTTGTGTGTAGACATTGATTTTTTTGGCAGTGGATTAAAGGATTTGTGAGTGAAGATGAAAAACATTGCTCTTGCAATTGTGGCAATTTATTTTGAATGTTTGTGTGGAGCAGTGAATGTGTGCGTATCACAACATCATGTAACATATAAACTCTTGTTAAAACTGATTGTTAAAAAGATATTTAACAAACAAACAGAGAAGTTTTGTGTACGCAGAAAAGAGAGAGAGCAGATGCAAGTTGAAGATGCGCGTAATAAACATGAAGGATGGAATGGAAATGAAAGCAAAAGCCATGGACGAATGTATGTTATGTCATTCATCCATGAGCAAAAGCAAAGCAAATATCACTTTGCAAAAAAATGTTAATAAATAGTTTCCTTAAAGCAGGGAACATCATTCGATATCTTTTTCGACTGTTTGTCCTCTACGGAAGAATGCTCATGCTCATCCTCCTAAGTAAATTCCTGTCTTTAAGAGACTCATCAGAACAACGCTCGAGTTCCAGAAGAAGAGTTAAGAAGCAAAAAATGATACGCCTTGCCTGGTTTCATGTATGAAGCAGTAGAGTAGAGTGTTCCATCACAACATAACATGATCCAATTTAAGTTTTTCAGGGATAATGATGTCACTCAATCTTCAATGGGGGTGTGCTCCAGCACCGTTAAACCCTATAAGAGACCAGGAAGGGTTTGGTAGGTATATCAATATAAATTTCGCTTTAGGGTCTAATTTAAGATTATGAAAATGAATTAGGTAAAATTGAAAATGATAACAAATAAATAAATTATTGTTGCCCACCATAATAATTCATTGTGCTTGATTGAGATTAAAGAAAGACCTTAACCTAGCTAAACTCAATTCGTTCTCCTTGCTCTTCCCCTCGTGAGTACGGCTTTTGCTCTCAAACATTTTATACGGGTCACTATAAAATCTTTATTAAAATACTCACTAACAATCACGTGCGGTTTCACACTACAATTTTCTGGTACTTAAATAATGTAAATGTATTATAACGAATGGTTATTGGAACTGTGTAAGTTTTTTAATTAACTACGCACGCACCTACTAACATAAAAGTAGAGTACTACGGCTACTACGCCACGCCTTCTAGAGCAGGTACATGGAGAAACGTTTCGTTTATATGCCAGATGTACGCTTCAAATTTCAGCCAATGGTCGCTGCAAAATGCAATGAAATGGAGCCACTAATTAAGGACTTCACAATTTAATTGGATCCATTAATCAATGTAAATACCAATCATTCGTACATAATCAAATGATTCAGCCGTTAAATTCATTTCTTTGTCCATACATTGAATGAGTGAGAATTTATATCCACATTTAAAACCATGTTAATATTTTAAAAATCTTAAAACAGCCAATGCGCCAGCAAACATTTTCTGGATTACTTGCAAACTGCAGAAAGCATTTAATTAATCTTTCATTCTCTAATTTCCAGAAGTGAGGACCGATTTGGCAGCATGCCAATATTTCTCTGGTGAACCATCGCTGGAAACGACCGTTCTTCCATTGTATTTTTCCGGAGTGGGTCGATTGCATAAGCAGAACTTTTCTGGAATAAAAGCTTGCGAGCAACTTCGATCGTAAGGAATGGGCATTGTAAATAAGTTTGTTCCAATTCGTCCACCCGTATTTGGAACTTCATTTCTAAAATAGAGCTTGGGAGTCGCGATTTTGCTGAACACGCGTAGAGTTTTATGAACATCCAGTGGACTCACGATGCGATGAGAGTTGGCCTGCAAATTTTTCAAGTAATCTGGATGTTTCTGCACAAGTCTGTCAGGAAGTCGAATTGTTAACAATGGATTGAGTGCCTCTTGGGAACCATGCTCCGTTGTAAAGTAGGTTTGGTTGGGATAGCTGCCTTCATCGCTCAAAATCACAAAAGCTGTGTTCTCTAAAAACCGTGGGAGGGAAAACAAATCCTTAAAGAATGACAAATAAACTTTGTCTAAATTTGTCAACGATTTCAAGTCATGGTGTGACTGCGGCCAGGAAAAATGGCTGAAGCTGAAAGTTGGAGTGGATTTAAATTTGTCGTGGAATTTATAAAGATGTTTGAGAAGGTACTCGGGCGTCGTCATTTTTCCAATGCAGTAATCCTGGAACAATTTTTCATTTTAGCATTAGTTGTACATATTTACACATTTTGAAAGTCCACTCTAAATTCTATCGAATTAAGATTCTACTTTACCTTAGGTGTTTGTCCCATTTTCAACAAAGCATCCACCCCATCTACATGCAGTTCCATGAAAGGCTTCAAGTAGTAGTCGGTCGGTTGCTTCCTGAACAATTTATTCCTCGTCCTTTTATTAAAGTCCTGATTTAGCATTCTTTTCGAATCATCGGTCATGAACATAGTGACAAAGTTTGCTTCATTGAACTTTGACCAAATCATCGAATAATTATCCCAATATTGATATCTTTCCGTGATATTTCTTGCGGGTTCAGGAATGTCTGAGAGAACTGGAATCATATTCAAAGTTGTGAAACCAAAGTCGCTCTCCTCAATCATTTGGTATCCTTTCATTGTAACGAAGCCGTTCTCTTCTAAAAATGCCATTGTCTCGGGAAGACTTCGGTAAGCTTGAGCTCTGGAGGTGGATCCAATTGCAAGAGTGATGACATTGTATGGCTGCTCATCGCTTTCGCCTACGGTGTATCTCCAATATGACATTTTGTCCACGACTGAAGATTTGTAGGGAAGTGTTGCATGAACATTTAAATCAATCGCTTTTGAGGATGAGGAATTACATTGGACAAAAACAAACTCCGTTCCTGTTGTATTGATCTCGTTTTCGAACACCTGACAAGCAGGGCTTATGACGTACAAATCGGAGCTGAAAATTTTAGGCCTAGAAACGTTCCTCATGCAGCAATTGCTCTTGTTTGAAGTGAGAGATAATTTCTGTTTAAGTATGCAAATATAAAACATAAAAGTGAGTTTTAAAAAGAACTTTAAAGATTGTTTAATAAACAAATAAAAATAGTTTACCCCATTTTGAACAAGTGAGAATTGGTCTGATGAGCTACAGTTAAAGTCGAGATTATCCTTGCCGTTGTCCGCATTACTTTCCTCCGCTGCCCATAAAAATGGAAGCTCACTCTGGCCATCATAGAGATTGGGAATTTTGCAGGATCCTAGGTTCAATTCATAGTAATTTGTTTCCTCTGGGGCATACAATTTCCAGAAAACTGTGGTAATCTGAGGCTCGAACACAAAGTAACTGCTAACCAATAGCGAGCAGATTATGCTCAAAATGTTTTGCCAACTAAAATAACGCTCTCTGGGGTTGAAATCTTTTCGACTTTCAGTGTCATCGACCTGTGAGCACGCTACTTCTTCGGGGATGCTCTCCTGATTCTGGTAGGGAACTTGCACAATCGTCTCTGTAGATTGGCCCATTGCAAACTGTAATTGTGGGTACACTTAATTTCACTCGTTTATTTTAGAGTCGATGACAAAACACAAAATCTGCCATGAGTAGATTTTAATTGGTAATCCCATTACAATTAAAATGCAAATGAGGAGATCTTCCCTTAAATCACAGATATACAACGGAAATGTAAATTCTTTTGTTGTTGTCCCAGTTGTTTAAACTTGATCTGCCTACACAAATTTTTGCTTGGGCCATTAAAATTGTCCTTTTGCGATAAGAAACTACAAAGGATTTAACCGTACGTGACTTTTAGAATGAAGAGATATGGATATAGTATGTAACTGAATCCAAGATTACTGCGGGGTAATTACAAAGAGTAGCGCTACTGCCACTGCCACGTCACCTTTGAACAACACCGCAATGAAATGTCAATACGCATATAATCCATTATAGTAAATAAACAAGTCAAAGACTTCAATAATGCGTTATTAACTGCAATTTAATTGTTCACAAAAATTCAGTGGTACTATTGTGACGTTGATTTTGGTACAAACAAATGAGACATCTTTAAATCCGAACACGGAGCACTATATCACAATTGTGCAATCTTTGAACTTTCTAGCATCCATAAGGGAATGCAGCTTCTAAGGTGCGATATTTAAACGATATTTTTATGTTGCGAAATCGAATAGAAATGACTTAATAAAAAACTAGGTAACTCCAATAAAGTCAGGCGACGTGTTGTTTAATGTCTGATGTCCGAAGTTGTAGGCTTAGCGTTTAGCTTAGGTTACTCTATCCGACAATTTTATTGTCAAACTCATTAAACGTATGAATACAAAGAAGGATATAAAATACCTAACACTCATAAAATATTTCATTACCGAAAGCGGCAATGAATTCATCCGTCAACGTTCAAACAACTAACCTACCTACGTTATTCGATTGAAAGGTGGGCGCCGCGACGTCGGGGTCGGAGCTGCCTCACAATTGAATAAATGCTATCATTGACGACCACGACACTAAATAAATAAGTTTTAAATAAATAAACTGTCAATAATAGTCCAATTGTATTCACTGTTAAAATAAGATTTGCGTCATGTTTCTAATTTACAATTGCATTTTAAAAGTCATGATAAATACTCATACCATACACAATTTGGCAAGAGGAAATGCCACAAGACCGGACTCGGTAGTTTCCTTTTTAATTCGGAAGTTTGCTTCCCGTCAAACCGGGCAGTTGATGAGCCTTGAAGTGACACGTGTACACGTTTATTACTGGTCATAAGTCAATTATATGTGTCATGCATTAGTCATGATTTGTTCAATTAACCCGTTTCATCGCTACTAAATGATATTTAAGAAGTACGAGGTGCGTTTTACATTGGCAATATCCAATGCAATGTGTTTCATGTAAGAAATTATGCGGTAAATGTGTAATTATACATATGTTAATTTTACTCTACCTACCTGCATATGAGTCATCTCATTGAAATAGACGTCATAGTCAGAATCAGAATAAAATACAGTGGGGAATCACAATGTGGAGCATGTTTCATTTACTTTATTTTACTGGCCCTCATTAAAAGTTCAAGTGATTTTTTATGCATTTCACACTCACACGACTCACACTTATACATATGTGCCGATTCCTCGAAATCATAATTTTTATTCAGACACGATTAGCTTAGGAAATTGCTAGTATAAAGTATTAAAAATGTAAAAGTTGCATTTTGGAAATGAAATGACATCCTTGGATAAATAGGTATAGTGACTGGCGAAATGAGTAGGCACTCTACGTCATTCCATTGCTCCGGATAATGAGGGAATCGTGATTTTTCTATTATTTATCTCGTACATATGCACTTGCAGAACGAAAGTGAACATTAATTTCATCAACAGTTTTATATTCGATTTTGCTTAATCCAACTCCTGTAGTCATTGAATGCATTAAGAAATGGCATACGGTCTAATATGCATCCCGAATTTTCTTTGCTTGCTCATTGTTTCGTACTCATTTTTTTGTTAAAACTGAGGTAAATTAATTGAGTAATTTTGAAGAAAACATAAAATGCCTACTTACGTGTACCGTAAATTGGAGATAGACGCGGATAAGATTTTTATTAGCAGATGGGTGCCATTTTGAAATATTAGCATAAAGCAAATTATACATTTAACGCCCTTTTATGAAGCTGGCAACATTTAAAGTAAAACATTTTTATAGTAGAAAGCTTGTCCCACTTCATATTTTTCAATTAATATTTAATTCTGAATCGCTTTTAATAAAATAAGCGTCAACGGCAAGATAAATATCACTAAATGGATAAATGGTACGTTTGCGAATGTGACGTACCTACGTAATGTGCTGTGATATTTACTTATTTGAAGTCTTTGAATTCCTAATTTTACATCTTCGTGAGAAAATGGCACAAAGCACCTGAATCTGTGCGCCTCAGCAAGAAATCTGTAAAACAATGTGAAAACTAATATCATAGTAAATACAAACATGAAAAGAAGAGTAAACGTGTTAGCTTGTAAACTTCTCTCTTATTAACGCAAGTAATCTGTGTTGCGCCAATTGACAAAATGTAAGTTGTAATTATGTATAGTTTTGTGTGCTAATGAAGAGTAGGTGATGGCGATAGCAAAAGTACTAAAAGTGAGAAGAAAAGATCTAATTTATGAGAGAAGAACATTAAATGAATGGTACTTGTTGTGAGTCCTTGACCTAAAGGTGCACACAGGTGAAGACACACACAAACATCTTGGATTTGGTTGGATAGCATTATGTAGTGGATTCATGAATTCACTAATTCTGATTCATTTTTTAAATTTGTAATAGTGATTTATTATTTATGCAGAGTTTACTAACTTAAAGGAGGTGGTTATGAATTATAAATAATTTATATTCAAATTAGAGGGTTCTCTCATTTTTGGTAAGAGAACTCATTTCCATCACTAGCTGTCCTATAAGGCTCCAACTTGTATAAAACTCAATATTCTCTTTTCTGGTCACGTGCAGTGTCATTAAGTAACAACGGATATACATAAATCGACAATCTAGTCTGCATTTAAAATCCAGAAATAATTTGGAGCAATAGAAAGCGACTTTATAGCAATGTACATAAATATGTAACTATTAGTTTATTTGCATTACATAGACTTGTACATACTTGTAATTGAATTAAAATAAATTTTTACGAGTAATTAAAATATTCATTTATTTGTGACGGTGACATTGTCATTTGCAGCGGTCATTGTCATTCGAATGATAGTGTAACGTCGCCGTTTGTAATCGATGTATCATCCACCGTTATTCGTTATAGCGCAATATGAGTTTGATAGAATGCAAGCATTTTTTTTGTAAATATTTTTTGTTTTTAGCTATAAACTTGATAAAATATTGATTGCATCAACTCATCAACCTCAGACTTCAAAGCTGTTTATATAGCGAACTCATCTTGATTTGACCCCTTTCAATGGACGTCTTTCCAGTTACGTATCACGTATGCAAGCAGCTTGTTAGAGTTATTCCTTCCTTCGGTAGCTTCAGAAGTGACGAATCCTTTTGTTGCATAACCAAGTGTCCTAATTCTCGGAATTGGTGATGAATCATGAAGTTACAAAGAAATATATATGCCTTATTGTAACTGACTGCAAATAACTAAATGGCCAATGACCACCTATGGCTGTGACCTGGAACTAGACCTCTATAAGCCTTGCACGCGCTTACACTTCTATTTATTCAAAATATTCTAAAATGAATTGATAAATGTTAAAAATATGTCGACGAGGCTATTCATTAGACAATGTCACAGTCATGTTCAGAGCGCAGGGATCATGGCCACCTCTTTAGGCTTTAGGTACATTAAATATTATTTTTATATCAAAACCAAAAGTCGTGTAAAAGAACAGGTTTATTGGCCCTGCCGAAGACACGCTAAAAAGTAAAAACAAGCCAAACCTTACATTTTGCAGGTATCACTACTTAATCACTGTAAACAAAAAATACCTACGCAAACGCATATTATTACAGTGCCGATGATACAAATCATTGACTTTTCTTTTCTAAATGGATACTTTCAGTTTCTATAAAACACGCTTTTAATGTTTATACACGTAATAAAAAAGTTCATTTTTAAGGATCCGTTTTCATTGCTTTGTTAATCCTTGTGAATAAAAGGGTTTGTATTTTTGTTTACCTCTCTTCAAACGGATTACGAGCCACCTCTGCTGCAATAACAATTTCATAACCAGCATTAAAATAAAATGATGAATCATCCGCAATCATCCACATTGACTGACGTACACGATCTTTGTCGCGCAGAGTCAATAAAGTAAACAAACGAAAAACTTATTTTTTTGTCTTTTTCACAGTATTGAGTCCATAGTCGACGCAAATAATAAGGCCGATAGCAATTACCATAATATTTCTATTGAGGACTCAGCAACATACCATCGTAGGAGCTCCATTCTTACATATTGCATAGGTAATTCGAAATTTGCTCTTCTATAGGGCAGCCTTGAAGTGAGTGAGCGATGAACTAGTGAACCTGCAAAAGTAGACACCAGAGAATCCACAAGGCCCTTAGAATTCGTTGGCCCTATTCGCCTTCACCTTATCTTCGCCGTGCAATGGCAAGGCTCTCTCATACTCCACAGTCCACCCTTGCACTTTCGTCCTTTCTTGCCTAAACAAGACGTTAGTAGGTAGGCATAATGAAAAGGATAGCGCCACTGGCTTTAGCTTTTGTCACATGTCTGCATCTATAGAGTGAATCTGACAGGAACCGAAAGACCTTGGCATGGCAAGTTCCTCCTCTCGTCTCGCTCCTAATCATTATTTCAATATTTTCAATCTCAAACCCTATCATGTTTTCAATTTGTTTGGCAAATTACATTGCTCATGTCTGTGACTTGCATACACAAAGTGGCAATCCCAACGTCTGAAGCATCACCATTTCCATTAGCTGGGTTATAGATAGCAGGGTACATTCTTCTAAAATGACCTAATTTATAAAAAAAGGCTGTTAAATAACGCTAGCACGTACCCTATTGATAATTTCTCAATCAGAAGCCAAACCAAATCGGTATAAATAAACTTTCCAAGGCTGACTATTTCTATTGATATTTATAATATAAATAAACGGTGACCTCTATTTAATGTTACCACATTAATATTATAACTGATATGTTATAATAATACATTATTTTACTTCCAGTGAACGTTTGTCATTGGGATCGCTGTACGGTCACCTGATTACGCTGCTGATAATTATAAAATTTGTTCTATCTATTGTAATCTAACTCTCCTAACAGTAGAAACCACCCATGATTAAAAAATGAATGAATTAGTTTTGTGGTTAAAAAATATCGACATCCAGGTGAAATGGGAACAATGTCAAATGAATTGTTTATGTGGGTCCCTTCGCTTCCTTTCATACCTCGTTTATCGTTTTGTACCTACACATTATGTTAACCACAGTATTGATGTCATAAAAATCTTTGCTATAGTTCAGGACAGGCGGACATAATTTTTTTTGGTATCGGGCCCATTATTTTATATTTTATCACATTATTAAAGGAAAGATGACCTGAATCAAAGGGATCACGTCAGCATTGCAATTATTATTAAATATTTTGGTTATTTATTGACAAGATAAGAAGAGATAATAGCTTCAATGAACTTAACATTTTAAGGGAATTTGTAACCACATCATGTAAGCAATTTATGGTTTAATGCATGTTTGTAAGTTTATAAATAATAAGATTACCTAGAATGAAACTGTTATTATTATGTGATGTAAAGCATGCTATGTTTGATTATACCAATTCAGAAAAAGGCGAAGGTGAAGCGCATCAAAAATGTGTTTGTAGTATTTGAAGTGCCTAATAATTATGTGATTGGTTCTACAAATTGATTTGTAATCAGAGTAATAGCCCAAACTAAGGGGAAACATGAGAAAGCTGTCCTCACTTCCACCATACAATTAAATTTGAACCTTTAGACCAATAGTTGTAATAGTAATTCAAGGCTCACAGCCACAAAGTGTAAGTAGTATTTATGTTCTAAATTCGAAAACTAAATATTTAAAAGCACATTTATTTGCTAATCGTAAGTATGTCATCAAAGTCATCACTATACACATTTCAGTCATTTATATTATCTGAACTGAAACACTTAAAGCAGTCAAAAGCGGAAATGCGTAAAGCGACTAAAGTGCATTTGTCATAAAGAAGTGACAATTGCGCATTGTCACTATTGTCACTACTTAAAAACAATTGTATTAAATAAATGGGAGCAGAATTCTGACGATTAGAGATTAAGATGGGACAGAAAGGATCATCCTGATAATGGTAATGTCATGCTCCTAATTTACTGACTGCAAACTCAACTCCGCTGCTTGTTTAAAATCAAACAATGTTAGAGCTTACAATATTTACAGTTCTGTAGGTAATTTAACGGCAGCCAACCTTAAATCAGTAAAGAACAGAAATCGCCGAATAGTCGAATTTAGAATAAAATAAAGTATGCGTAGCACATGCATCTCTATGTAGGCAACGCACTTTAATAAGTTGCAATGTACTAGATTTTAAATGAAAGTTGCCTACCTGCTTTCCTATATTAAGATCTTCATGTGTAGGTACGGTCATACGGTACGACATACATGATCAAGAACGACAACGGCGATAAATGAATGATGAACTTCTTGTATGCGTAATTGTAGTAGAAGGGGATGCACAACCTCACCAATTCATACATTTTGTAACGAAATTATCAACTTCCATTCGCACTGTATTCCTGCTGGCCCTTATTTTTCGTCGTTCCTTAAAGGCCACTTGTCCTGTGTAATAAGATGGCTTCGCCGTTTTAAGTTACCACCACCACAAATATTAACGGTCCCCTACTTGTTTAATCATGTAATGACGAAACCATTACCAGTGCAGGGTTTTGCGTTTTCGTTGGTGGACAGAATGGACAGATCTTCAGAGCATTGCTTTACAGCTCTATTAAACGATGCACATGGCGTAAATGTAAGAAGTCAAATTTAGGACAAGATTTTCCAACAAAAATGCGAGATTTTCCTTCGGAGCAGTGTCAGTCTTTTGTCGAGTAGTCAGCAAGGTGGATCAAAAAGAACTTGAGTGACCATCAAGTCACCATTATCACATCACCGTGTCAAGTTAAGAGTTCTCGACTCTGTTTGACCCTTTGTTTGAAAGACTTTGTTCCTTCGACGCTGCTCGAAGTTACGCTGCATGCAAAGCTGGCAGAGCGTAAAGAGCCATTTAAATTCCTTCCTACTCAGGATTAGTTCAGCATGACATGAAATTGTTGTGCAACAAAGTGACTATGTTTATCTTAGTTGGTGATCACACGCTCTTTTAAATTTAAAAAATAGTTTCATAATTTTCAATTAAACTGATACATTACAAATCTCAGTCTAAAAACATCAAGTGGAAATCTTTTTTAAAGACTAGTCAAAATGTCGTCAAAAGTCACAGCTCTGATGACAAACGCGGTGCACCTTTTGCTGTGCAGTGTTGTGAGTTTAATAAAATGGCTCGAGATGATGAGTTACCGGTGGACAAACAGATATTTCCGAAAAGTTGTGGATGACGCGCTGGGCAAAGGCAATATCATTGTTGATGGTCCTAAACATTACGATCCGCAAGTTAAGAACAAAGATGAATTCTACAACCGAATCATTGAGAATCCTACACTTGGACTTGGAGAATGTTACATGGAAGGTCACTGGGAATGTGGGGATGTCGAAGAATTCACCTACCAAATCTTCATGAACGAAGTGGTCCGGTGCTATCTTAACCCTATCAACCGATTCATCAACTTTTTACTTTTCAAAGTTGTCAACTTGCAGACAAAGCAAAGAGCTTGGGAAGTTGGTGAAAAACATTACGATTTGGGTAAGTTGAGACACTTTTGAAAAACCTTTTTATATATCATATAAAAAGCTTAATAAATAAATAATTTTGAATAGGCAACGACTTGTTCGAGTCATTCCTGGATCCTACCATGAATTACTCATGCGCCTACTGGAAAAACGCCACCGATCTTCATCAAGCCCAACTGGACAAAATGGAGTTGATCGGAAAGAAGCTGAAACTAAAGCCTGGAATGAAGGTTTTAAATTATTACATTTATGCGACTTGAAAGTATTTTTCAGTTTCTTTATTATTTTCATTAATTGAATTTAATTGTTGGATAGGTTCTTGACATTGGTTGCGGCTGGGGCTCTTTATGCAAATATCTTGCTGAAAACTATGGGGTTACCGTGGTCGGTTGTACCATTTCCGTCGAGCAAGCCAAGATCGCTCAAGAGAAGTGCGCCAATCTCCCTGTTGAAATCCGCCTTCAGGACTACCGTGACTTGGACGAGAAGTTTGACAGAATCGTGAGCGTGGGCATGTTCGAGCACGTTGGAACCTCCAACTACAGAACATTCTTCAATATAACTAACAAATGTCTGAAGACGGACGGCCTCTTCCTTCTTCACACTATTGGCGTCTCCCATAGCTGGGTTCCACTGATCGAGAGCTGGTTTCACAAATACATTTTCCCCAATGGAATCCTTCCTTACCACACCGAAGTGTTGCAAAACATGGACGGACTTTTTGTTCTTGAAGACTGGCATAACCTTGGACCAAACTACTCCCATACCCTTCGTGCTTGGAAAGACAACTTTACCAAGAACTGGCCAAAGGTAATCAACAGATCGAAAAAAAAACTCTAACTAGGGCCACATTTGAATTGAATTTTATAAAAAAATGTTTTATTTATAATTTTATTAGCTGAAGGCATCCAAGAAACTCGATGACACTTTCTTCCGAATGTGGACCTACTATCTTAGCATTTCATCCGCTGCTTTCAGATCTCGCAAGTACCAAGTTTGGCAGGTAGTCATGTCGAAAAATGGACTGGTGGGAGGATATGATTCAGTGCGTTAAGATGATTTTAAGGTAGCGCTAGATTTGTTTACCTGAAGTAGATTTTGTCAGATTTTTATCTAATTGTTTATTGTATAGTATTAATATTGTTCAGCACTTGTATAACATACATGGTGCCTTTCAACAAGACTAGAAAACCTTATTTTTTGTATTAGTAACTTTTACGAATGATATAAAATTATATGCTATTTTTAAAACATTTAAATATATTTTAATATTTAAGTAATATGATAGAAATATAGAACCGATTGACATATGTGCACATTGACAAATAATTTGAACAAGGTACATTTACAGTATGTAAACAGGTACAGTATGATTACCAATGACTTTTTTATTTCGACGTTTTCAGAGAAAGTGAGACAATATATAAAATATATGTATAAGTATACTAAACTATAATGATTTTTATTAATCTGTATAAATTATTTATATTTGAATAGTTCAAAGTATGGATTAAATAAAAGATGATAATGATACCCCAAAAAGTTTCTATTTATTTAATTTCATGAGAATACGTTACTTAAAGTTTAAATCCAGACTTTTAAAACTCCTCTAAACAAAATTATTTTTGCAAGGGTAAAAACAATTCAAAAAGAAAACACGAACAGAAAACAGCTTCATTAAAAATGATTTAGATACTAGCTAGATTCTTGGTCGAGGATTTCATTCTCATTTTCAGGAATCTTCAGGAAAGATAAATTTAACATTTCGCAAGATACTGCAATTATTAAACTCTGATGGCACCTGACGGAGTCGAATGCATTGTCAAACTTGAATGAATTCGAAAAACAACGAGAACTATTTTATTGCCAACCTCTTGATTAGAAAAATTAATGAAAATGAAAGCAATCAGATTACAAATAGATGGTCAATAAATATCGTATGCAGTATAAATAAAAATTTAAAACGTCTCGATTTTGTTGGAGTGACTTCATAATATAGAATCTTTTAATAATTAATAATATAGTTTCAATACATTTTTGTCGGAAGGTAGCACGTAAGTGTATACAGGTTACATTTTTGTTACAAATTTTCTTTCATTTTTACACATTGATATTTTAGCGTTAATTTTTATGAGTACTTTTAAATATAATTTTAATAGTAGAATCTATCTGGAATAACTTTTTTTATACTTTCATTTGGAAAATACCTGAAGAAAAGGAAGAGAGACATGACACAGCAAAATACCGTTATATCGCACAAAATATTTACTACTAATAACTACGTATTCCTTCATACAATATATGACTGTTTAGTAAGTTAAAAATGAAAATAGGATTTTTTATCGCTGATCGCCTCTTAACCTAAGGTAATATAATAATTTTCTTGTTCATTTAGAGTATTCTTGATGCTTTGTTAGCATGATATTTTAATTAATATTAATTAACACGTTAACTCGACTCAATTTGTCAGTTTACCCTTACCCAAATTCATTCAGATAAGTTCAAAAGGAGGAACAACGGAAGTTGGGAGATTATTGAAAAGGAAGTGTGATTGATTTTCGATTACTTACTTGATTGTTACCGATTCAATTCATGTGATTCTTAGCTTAGAACAAAATATGAGTTGAAATGTTGTAAAGTTGTATCAATAACATTATTTTAATTCGTTCTCAAATATTTTTGTGGTATGTGGAAAGTGTTTGATTAATGTAGTAATACCTCCTCTAACTCGATTCGATTTGTTCGGTTTGTCAAAGCTACTTTGCTTCACCCAGTAGCGCATTTTTTCTTTAAAACTTATTATATAATAATGATTAAATATAAAGATATCTTTAGTTGCAGAATGCAATTGAATTGTAGTATTTATACTTTTTAATAGTAATAATAACAGTGGTTTAAGTGTACACGTTCATGTTTTCAAACATTGATTGTTCAATGACAAGGCACTAAATTACTGATAATTATGTTTAGAGTGTTTATAGGTACTCTTTCAAACTCTCATGAACTGGTGCAAAGAAGTTGACAAAACAGGTATCAGGAAGGTTTTTAGTTACACTTATCTTCAGTTATGTCCACAGGAAATGAAAAGTTTTATCGAAGAAAGCAGTGGGATATACTTTCAATTCAAGGAATGTAAGCACAATACTATGGCTTGACTTTGTTGGTATTTAAGATTTTTTTGCGTGTACATTACTAATGCAAAATAAATGACAAGACAGCTTCAATCAATGATACGACAACAATTATCTACCGTTAACATGTGCGATACAATTAAGCTACATTTTTAAATCCATCAAATATAATAATTTCATATTTGCTGGACACAAAATGCTTCAGCACTACAAACTGCAAAATACCCTTAACGAAAATTAGAGAGCAAAATGCAGCGTTTGTTTATCATATCAAAGCAAAAACAAAAACAAAACGAAATCATCACAGAAAATGTCTAAACTCGAAAATGTTCTTAATCAGTTCTCAACAAAAAATAATCAAAGCTTAAATTAAGTTAATTACAACTACATGCTAAATAATAGTACTTTTGATAATATAATAATTATAAGTGAATAAACAATACAAAAAGCTTCCTTTCGAAACAATTCAAAAATCGATCATTTTTAAATCTGTAAAGGGAGAAAATGTCTCGCCCTCGTCTCAATTGGAATACTGTATTACATTATAAAAGTTTTGATCCAGTTTTTCTGAGTATCAGTAGCTTACTTCATGATCATTTTACGATTACATGGGAGTAACGAGAAAGCATTAGTTTACCCGCGATAGCAAAAGGTTTCCAAGAATATCTTTGTGACACTTTTAAGTAAATTTACCCTCTCCTCGCTAGAGTATAAGTTTACCAAAATGTAATATTTTAAATAAAAATTCTAGAGTTATATAGCTAAATAATAACTAATTGTAAGTAAATCCACTACACAGGATTCATGTGACACTGAACACAAAATATTTACAAAAAAAAGTGACTTTGTATTTGGAGTATGCATGCTAAGCACAGAGTAGGTTAGGGATTTTTAGAAGAAAGTTGAAATAAAGAGCAATAACATTATCATATCATAATTATTAGTTTATGACGATTGATTATTTTGGCACCTCAAAAAATCACCTGTAGGTTTTTACCACTTTCTCTTTTACATACGCTCCGTATTTTGTATTATAAATGTATTCGAGTACTTATTCAATAAGTTATTTATTTATAACTTCGTAACACCATTCAAAATATTACGTAATTTTTATATTGTACGACCTGCTCCACACTTCATTATTTCTGAATAGGTAAGTTAAGTTTACCACAAGTTCCTATAAATGACGATAGTTCTTTTTTAAAGAATAGTTAACGACGGGATACCACAGATAAAATGATAGACATAAAACGACGCTGAATGAGTTAATGAGATATTAAACTATTTGACGTGTTGTCAATCATGTACACTCAGGATATTTACTGGGATTATTCGAAGAAGTGCATTTTTAAACCAAAATTGCTTCTTCGTCATTATTCTGGTCCACTGAAATCACGCTTTCATCCTCCTCACGGTGGTGAAGCGGCATTTGACGACCCGACTGGCCCGGAATTGCAGCAGGCGAGCCGTTGCCACTACCGCCGCTACCGCTCGCAGCGCTACTGCTACTTAAAATCGGATTTGCAGAATTTTCCTCTTGGTGAAACTGCTGAGTCTGCTGAGTACGACGATAGTGGAGGAGTGTGCGGCCCTCCTTTTCCCCAAAATCAACAGATGCCAAGTTCCGTACGAAGCGCGACGGGGGTTTGCGTTGAGGACCGCGGTTTTTTATCAGGCTGTGCAGAAGTGTTCCACCCCCTCCTAGTATAAAACAAGGACAACTTTAATTATGTACACAAATTCATATATACTCGATACTGAAATCAAAGCTAGCTAAAGCCTAAAGCCACCAAAAAGTGAAACCTCCACCTCGGGAATTAACGATGCCAGCAACGTGCAGCGTATCTGCCACCAGAGAGTCAGATTTCGAGTATTGAAGCGACTGAGCTCGTTTCTGTCTTGGTGACGGGTGATTACCTTGATGCAGATCATCCACGCTTCCTCCAGGGCTATCAACTTCGGGATCTGTCGACAGCATGTCTTCGTCGGAAGGAGTACGCGACAATGAAGGTAATACGGATGTGAGCATTGCTTTCTCCTAAATATTGAATAATCAGGAAATTATTTAAAGTTTGAAACACAAAAGCGAATGGGAAGCTTGAAATCTTTCATTTATGATGCCGTACGTCTTGAAGATGTTTCAAATGTTGAATCAAGGATTCCTCCTCTTCTTCCGCACTCATTGATTCAGGGGTTGATGACTCGTGGATTAATTTAATGTCCCCACTTGTTTCACTTAAGGACCCGGTGCTGCCAACTGATTTTTTGCGGTCCGGAGACGTCTTCATTTGCATCTAATGGATGATATAATTAATACGATATTGAAAACATGCTTGATGGTGCATCAACTAGCATTCGACAATGTAACTTAATACCCACCTTTGAACTACGAATGGAGTTGAGCCTAACAGAGAAAGAGTGTCTGGCAGAATCAACTGATTCAATGTTGCTTAATGTTTCCTTTACTTTCTTCATCTGCTCCAAAATACGACATAGATTAGTTAATGTTTTGTAGGATTTTGTAGGACTGTAGTGAACATGTCAAAAATACAAACCTGCTCCAAAATGATGGTCTCCAAGCACATAGTTTGTCTTCCAATATCATTCAGAGACTCTTGAACTTGTCTAGCTTTGTTTGTGCGTAAAATACACGGCGCAAACACAATGGCGAGGGAGTTGGGGTTCATTCGATTTTTATCCTCACACAGAGCCACCCTAAACGAATTGAATTCCAAAAAATAATTACTCACTCATTTTGAAATATGTCGATTGTAAATCAGCCTAGGTAATTCCAAAATTTGTATAACTCACCGCACTAAATGAAAAACCAGTCTCTCCATGAGATCATAATTCGGCTTGGGCAACTTCTTCAGCAATGCAAAAAGCGTATTTATTCTGTCGTCCAGCTGAGACAACTGTGCCGCCCGCAGGAATTCGTCGTACAACTCAAATGTCAGCAGCGGCTCTGGCATTTCTCTGAAGAATGACTTGAGTACCGATGTGAGTACATGCACCGGATACAACTCACAGTCAATGTCCTTCCCATCTTCAATGTCGTTTTTCAATTCCTTTACACGAGAGCTAACCCCAGATTTTCGGTACAACCCCTCCATTCTCAGCCCATACAGCTCAATAGCGGTGATTAATTGATCGACGACAAGAGGGATGCCCGCCCCTTCTGCTACCAGAGATGAAAGTGTTGCCCCAAAGACTCCGGTAACCGAGTTCATTCCTCCAGGACCTGATGTACCCCTGTCCATCCCTTCGTTACATTCGTTTGTGATTTTCAACTGACACCTTTTATGTGAAGCCAATTTGCACTCTGAAATATTACCACAAAGGTTATCAGTTAGTTAAGTATAACTAATATTAGTAACTATCAAGGCAAGACATTCCTCAATTTATATACAAGTTATCGGAAACTTACTTTGACAAACGACACCCCTTTCAATGGGCCACATAATAAAGCTGGAGCAGATTTCACACGCCGTTGGGATATTAATGACCATTGGCACAAAAGAGTGACCGAGAAAGACGACGGGATCATCCACCTTCTGTCTCTTGCCACCTTTCTCCTTCGGCCTTCTCTCTTTCCTCTGCTTAGAAGGTTTCGGCGGTTTCTCTTCGGCGACTCGATTGGCATTCATAAACTCATTCAAGAATCCTCTAAACGCATTCACTCCCATTTGAGTGGCAGAGTAGGCGGAGTCGGAACCAATGCTCTCGTGTTTGCTCACAGTCTCCATGATATTTGTAAAGTTGGCAATCAGATCTTTGTATCGAATGTTCAGGGGCATGGAGTCCCCTTGCTTGCTTGCCACGCTGTAGGTGCTCACGAGACTGTCCTTGAATTCCTTCAGAGCTTGCTCGAAAACTCGATCCACGCGACTCTCTTTCCCCTTAACTTCCCGTCGACTAACCTGAACCTGATAGATCTTGTTCGCAATAAATTCCTGCATCTGTTTCAGCTCCTTCACCCCAGAAATAATCTGATCCGTTCTGTCCGTGAACTCGGATGTTCCCGTCAAGCTAAACTTGCCTGCTTTGGAAGACGAAGCAGTGTTCACATCACCATCAGTTTTTTGCTTTCTCGGCTTAGGTTTCCTTCGGGTGCTTGAAGACTTCTCAGACACAGAAGGAGTAAAAATACTGTCGTCATTCGAAGAAGAGAAAGTTTGACGATTGTTTCTACATGGAACTCCTTGGATGACGCCATTATGCACACACTTTGTATGAAACATCGCTTTGCAAGCTGTACACTTCATTCCAGGTGCAAAAAGTACATGCATATTTTTTCGGCATGCGCCACAACTGTCACCGCGATGAAACTTGGTAAGCTTCTCAAGCATGTGGTAACCACTTTTGCTCTTAGGGCCTCCTCCCACCGGATGATGAATAATTTCATCCGCAGCTGGATGCACATCAGCCAACCCATAATCTGCGGAGACGTACGGAGAGGGCTCCAAACTGAATTCTCTTCGGGTGTGTATTGACTGCCTCGTTTCGGAAACAGAACGAGTTCTTCGGATTTCACGACCCCCTGCAAGACTAGGAATGGAACTCGTTCGACCAGCTTTCGAAGGAGTTGAAGGACTCTCCTGAGATGGGGAAGTGGACTCATTTCGCTGAGACTGAGACTGGGACGTAGTGACATTTGCACTGTTGAACGTTTTCAATGGTAAATGCGGAGGTTGTCTTGTATTTAAATCGGCAAACATTCCAATCAGATTGCGAACGGAATCTCGTACAGACGGCTCTCTGTCTCCCATCGAATGTCCATCATAGCTAGATGTGCTCGTTGCCCACCGCCGTACATTTTCAATGTCTTCGGACCGACCGGTGGTGTAATAGGAGCGACTTTCTCTGGCGAGCCTGTGAGTAAGTGACATCGGTTGCTGGTGCTCGGAGGAAGAAACAGAGCTCTTCCTACTTTGTTCCAAACTGTCAGACCCTTTTCGGTGAGGACTCAGAGGAACATTTTCTTTCTGCTGGCCTCGTTGTCTAACAAATGAGAAGTCCTCGGTTCGGCTGCCAAAGGGAATATGCTCTGTTGGCATACTCATAAAGTCTCCAGCACCTTGGTCACTGCTCGCACCGCTCGATTCCCTGCGCAGCTTTGAGTTTGACGACGAAGGCGATGAAACTTTTTCGCCAACACTCCGTCCCCTTTGATCAAATATCAACGACTCCAGGGACGCGGGTTCGACGTAGTTTTCACTCAGCGTCACGGTCGACTGTGTAGACGAGGAGTTACTCGCTGACTTTTGAATTGCTGATTCTAAATCATCAGCTTCGCTGCCGCTATCAAGTAAAACGGCCTCAGCCTTTTCCAGTTTCATTTTATTGTTTCCAGCTGCGAAAACGAAATAAGATAAAATAGTTTATTTAATTAAGTACAATCGAGTTCCTTTAGACTTTTGTTCTATAGCCTGTCAATATGTAATTAGACTTACTGATTAGAGTCTTGATGTGCTTTTTGGCTCTGTGGAAAGGATTCTTACTACTTCCATCTTCCCTCCTTCCAGCTTCTTAAAGTTTAGAATAGAATAAAATAATTTCAAGCCCTCTTAGCAATTTCATACAACACAAAGTGTTATTATTAGAACTAGTTTTTCTTACCAAAGTCTTCTCTGTAAGCGTCCACATCCCTCATCATTGCCGCTTCGTCCTCCACAACTTTCCCAAAACCTTTGTCCTTTCGACTCTTCAAAGACATTTTTTTACGTGTTCGTTCCTTCACGGCAGGCGGTTCAGTCTGACTAGCGTCACTGCAGATATGAAACATAAAAACAATTACATTTTGATAAGTTCGTACAAGTATAAAGCGGCGGGTGAAGGTTGGTGTAAAAGTCAACACCTCATTACATTACATAAAACCATTCTATAAAAATGAAACTCACTCAAGCGGGTTAAGAGGCGAAAGGCTTCTTCTAGTCAACGGTTGAGAAAGTGACGAGGATTCTCCAAGTGGAAGTGAGAAAGGTGAAGCGAGAGCTAGAGTTAACGCTGGCATTGACTCGGAAAGCGATGGCATTTGCTGCAACTGGAATGCTCGAATAGCAGAGGATGCAGTGCCTTCTGGGCCGCTACTAATGTTTCCAGTACTAACGGTGGCTGAACCGGTGTTTACAGAGGACGTCGCCATTCCTCCTGCAGGTCCATTCAAGCTCGCTAAGTGCCCCAGAACTGCTATCTCAGGTTCGCTATCCTCGTGAACACCGCTACTTCTACAATTTCCAAAGATTGTGTAAGATAGTATCGTAGAGTAAATTAATTAATTTCCACCATCATCAATGGACAATATTAGATCTGCTTACTCTTCGGAATCCTCAAATTCCAATGAGTTTTTGAGCTTATTCTCATCCAGCTCTTCTTGACTAGATCCTTTTGACAAAAATGCTTCATCTGACTGTCCTGAATTCGTGTCTCCATCCGTTTTTACCCTGAGCGCAACTTGCAGTTTCTGAGAAAAGGAACGAAATTAGCACTCAATAACGAATCTAGCGTGGCAAGCGGAGAAATGACAAAAAAGCTTCATTAGAATAAAAACTAATTAGTCGTATTAACTGCATACTTCTTTCTGCTTTGAAAGACGTCGATGCTCGTCCAGCATTTTTTGATACTGTCGTCGTACCAGTATGCCCCGCACCCTGGCCTGGAACTGCACACAGCTATTTTTAAAGCTTTCAAAAAATTTCCGCACGGTGTACCCCCTCCACATCTTTTGAATAAAGGTGGCAGCCAAGTGTCGAATTTTGACATTTGCTACCATTCGTTGTGCCAGATACATTCTCATGTACGACTAGAGAAGTTAATTCAAAGCATATTTTATGTCAAACTTTATTATTTCAGTTCAAATGCCTCCATTAGTGGAGGCAAGCAAAGCAAGTTTTTTTTATTTCTGTGAACTCACTTGTAATTTTATCACTGCGTCGTGCATTCTTAAAAACTGGCGACGTTCCAAAACGGCTCGGTACCATCTCTGAATTCTCACAATGCTTGCCATTATTTGCTGATGGAGAAAGTAGTCCAGCTTGATTTTTTCGATTTCTCTTAAAAATATCTTGGAAGAGCCTAACTGATAGTTCGATGGATTTAAGTTAAGGGAGATTAGGAACTTGTGCACGTCATACTTATCACTAAAATCCCCAAAAAATGAAAGAAAAAAGAATACTCAGTTTCATTCCTCAAAGTAGAACTAGAAGGAAAAATTCTTTGCATATGTATGTACCTTTCCAATCCTTTTGGTAACAAAATCCGATACAGATGGATAAACTCATCAAACGTCAATCTGACATTGTAGCCTGCTTGTCGTATCCTCACAGTTTCCAGCATTCCAGTGTACCTAGTTTGCAAAGAAAAGATTTACCGAATAAATTAATTGTCATTTAAAATTAAATATTTAAAATTACATTCGAAAGCATTGATATGAATCACGTTTCGCTCATGACCAACATTACCGTAATTACTTAGTAATTGAAATGGATACTACTTATTTAAAACTAACGAATATTTTAATAAAAAGTCTATTCTATCGCCTGGAAGCATGTGTAAAGTAATTTCTCACCTCAACTGTCTCTGGACAATGTCGTCATCAAACTTACTTGGAGTCTACGTGGGGGTAAAATGAGAAAATCCAGTTTTATTTATTTTTACCCCGAAATCAATAAACGAATGGGTCTTTGCAAAGACTCTAACAAAAGTAAATCATGCTTCATAGAAAAACATCAACAAACCTTGTCCGAATTAGATTTAATACAGCGAATAAAAAAAGGATTCGCCTGATTCTGAAAAATATAGATTACATGTTAACAATTATCACTGCAAATTAATTAAACATGAATATGACTATTTCTTAAAAATATAGAATTGCCATTTTCTGTCCATAACTCAAAAGACGACGAAAAATAGCCTTACCAGTGTAATCATCAAAGAATGAAGTGACTGTTGAAACTGTTGTGACACAGACAATGGCTGTTTACGTGGATTTACGTTTTTACTCGAAACTCCCATTACTGCAGTTTGACTAGCTAAAATTTTGACGCTCTGTAAGTTCTTCATCCCACGAGACATCATCGGCTGCACCCGAAAAGAACGATTTTTCCTGTAAGAGCCAAAAAAGAATTGAAATAACAGGGGAAAAACACCAGCGAGCACAAAATGAAATATTAAACGTAACAAAATTCGTCTTAAAAACAAAAGCTGCAATGATTGAAACAAACAAAAGGATTTTCAGATTTCATCAACGAAAAAGTCTAATAAAACTGACTTAAGATTCGATCATTCAAAAATAGAAAACAAATCTTGGAAAAACACTTTATAAATCTTACGTTTCCCCATAAAAACTACAAAAGCATTTTTAGCCGTTACACCACATTCACTACGCACTAAATACCATTTTATAAGAAGAATGTTTAGCTTTATATACATAGGGTTTAGGTACATAAATTCTATACATTCCATATCTATATTTTATCACATAAGAAGGACACAAAAATAATAACTTTTTGGAAAGACGACTCGTATCCTCGTATGAATTTATGAATTCTACTGAAATGTCTAGAAAACCAATAAAAGGGAAAATAAGAAAAGAACAAAAGGGAAATAACATCAAGAAGACGATAAATAGAGAGGAAGGATCCGCAGTAAGATTTATGTGTAACACTGTGTGATTACCGAACCGTAGACTTTCTCCCTTTCTTCCACACATAATTGTAAGGCTGCTCCACCACAACAAAAGGATTATCTGCATGATATCTCTCATCGCGAGAAACAGCGGGCGAACAAGCGTTTTTACAATTGCAGCAAAAGTAGAAGCCACTTGTATAAATGGACTCTCCAACTGCGGAAGCACTAACGGAATCTTCATGTATCATCGTGATCTCACTCTCACAGCAACTACTGCTCCAAAACGGCAAAGCGTGATGTTCGAAAGTGTCACCGTCATCAGGCTCAACCTCATTAGAAAACTGATGACTTTCATAAAAGTCTTCATTTCTTTCCCTTTCTTCCTCTTGATCTACTGTGCAGGGTAATAACTGTGAAGAGGACGATAATTCCGGGGCTGGAGGAATTTGATGACGACTACAACCGTTTTTGCTAAGATCATCTCCATCAAGATTATAGTTATAAATCGTAGATGTATCCAAATGTCTTCGCGAAACGTCAGGATATGGCCGTTGTTGTGAGCTAGGTCGACTCTTTGATTTCAATAGCTTGCCACGACTCATTTGTTCATTTCTCGTCGTCTTTCTTGTTTTCTCATCATTATCGTCATTAAACCATGATGAAATGAGGGAGTCGTTAGCGTCGTTATTTACAATCTCGCTATTAAGCCAGGGATGAGCTTTGCTAGTGGGAGCAGGAGTGATAATATTGCTTGTGGTAGCTCGAGTCTTATTGTTACTACAAAGCGGGGGAGGACAACTGGAAGAATAAAGAGGGAGATTAAAATGAGCAAGCCGAAGTAAGCCGGTCATTATTACAGCAAAACTTTACTTTTACTTACTTTACTTTTACATTTGCAAGTTATTGTCATATTAAGCTTGTCGCCGTATTCATTTTATAACCCATATTTTTTACAGCATTGAGAAAGCTCTTCTACTAAATAAATACTTCACAAACGAAAATAAAAAAAGCACAAAGGGGAACTTTTAGATTTAAATTAGAACTTTTTTAATTTAAAGAAATTAGAAAGAAAGCAATCCAAAATAAAAGGATGTTTTTTTTCAGAAAGTTTAGTTCAATAGGATTTTCGTTCTTGTTTGAAAACTTACGCAATCCGATTTATGCGTAAATTTACGGAAGAGATTGTCACAAGCAGGCTGTATAGTACAAAAAACCCATACCAAATTGCGCCATTGTAATAAAAGCGTGTCAGTCATTTAAACCATGTTTTAGTTTTAATTTGCTATATGTACTAAATTCTAATTCAACCATCCTCATTCTATTTCACCATTCCATTCTAATTCAATTTCAGAGTTTATTTTTAAACTTTCAATTTCTTCTCTCCATTAATTATGCAAAGACGACTGATGACAATAAAAGTGAAAGTTCGTTGTAATTTTTAAGCAAAAAGAAGTAAAAAAGAAATGATCTTACTTGATTAGATGATCATTTGAGGATCGTCTCCTGGCAGGACTGGAAAGAGCTCTGCTCAGATTACTTCGAACTGAAAACAGAAAATGTTGCTTTTATAAATACAAACTCAAAAACAACAACTGTAACCTTTGGATGTTCCGTTGGGTCAAAAATTCACAAACGCAATAGCATAGGATAAAAAGTCGAACTTCATTAATTTTTAAATTCCTGTTACTTTCACCATTACAATTTTGCGTGGACATAATGATAATATGAATGTAGACAGGGGGAAAACGAAGCATGTATGCTGTGCATCTTTATCCATCCAAAAAATAAAAAAGCTTTCTTTTCCCTGTTTATTATTTATTTACATACATTTTATTATTTCACCTTTGGCTTTACGGTGCCGACATCCTGCCTCATAAAAGGAAAAGTATGCTCTGAAGAACGCTCTCAGAATAGCCCATCGGAACACGGCCTGAAAAATAGATAATTAAAGAATATTTGCGCATGCTACAGGTCTGCTATGTTTACATTATGTGCTGCATAAATTCCAAAACACTTCACTTACGACAGGATCGAGTCCAACAAGTTCTCTCACAAATGCTGAGCTACTGTTCTTCAACACACTAAAAATATTACAAGATAATACATCTTAATAAAAAAAAATGTCGAACCAATGACACCCTTTTGAACCCGGAACCACACGAACATTTCAGTTTTTGTAATAAAAGTTAGTTTATTTGTGTAGATATTAAAATAACATGAAAACAACATGCTTACTCACCTTACAATGTCATGCCGCATGAGATCCATATTTTTCTCCCGAAATTCGCTGACCTAAAATAGTAAAAAGCATAATAAATAATAAAATAATAGATACTATTAGAGAAAGAATATTTTACGCGATAAACGTGTGCTATGATGGTAAAATTGTCCATGTGCAATAAATACAATGCTTACGGGGACAAACAAAGCTGAAACGGAGATGCGGAAAGCAGAATTCTTAACATAACATACATTTATAAAATATATATGAAAAAGTATAAAATGTCCTCAGCAAGCTCAACTTTCCCTTTAGTTTCCTTCTTTAATAGAATAAGGGAATAAGAGTAAAATATGGATGCTGCCTGTTGTTTCTCAGACCTGGTCAAACAGGTCATTTTCAAGTGAAACTCAGTAAACTGAAAAATACCCATTTTTTCTCCTCGTGTAATTTTTCTATCTCAAAAACGCCTACCCACTTTAATCTTATTGTTCCTGAACAAACAAACACATAATAGTACCCCATTCTGCATCTCAACAAATGCTATACACTCTACTGCAATGGTAAAAACACATGGACTATCAATGCCGACAAACAACTACAAGTTTCAACACTTTTCCTTGGCCATGCTAGAGCTTACTTTAAATATGTCGTAAGATGTGTGAACCAGTAACTCCTTCAGCCTGGTATAATGAAAACCACCTAGCTCAACTTTCCCCATCCTTTTTCCATCTCTTCTGTTTCTGACATAACAAGGTCTTTAGTCCTTAAAATGGAAAAATGTGCAGAGTTCATACACACATGCCATATACTTAACTAAACTCGTGCAAAGCTATAAACTATAAGTGTGTTATACAGATACATACATAATGATGCATATCGTACCTTAATACCTATAATTTCTACATACATTCTTCCTTCACTTCTTGCTACTTTTACTTCAATTCAGTATCTGTACTTAAGTTGCACATTCGTTTCGATTTTTACACAGAGAAAGTACGAAATTTTCCCTTTCCTTAAGGAAACTGGTCCGTTTGTATAAGTCTGTCTCTATTCGTACTTGTTTCCTTTTCCAAGTAAGTTCGGACTTTTCGCAATGTAAACCTAATACAGATACATAAATTCTTGTGGTTTTATTTTCCTCTGGGAAAGGGAACCGAGAAGTACCAAAACACTAACCAAGCTTCCATGAACTTGATGACGACGAAAGGACAAACAATTACATATAAGCTAGAACCTCCTAGCTCTGCTCCGTTCAGCTCACTCTCTGCATTGGTATTTATGAGCATGTAAAACTATCTTGTTTCTTTAGGGAAAGTTCTCAAAGCCAAACCTTCCCGTCGTCTTTCACTTCACCTATCCGTAAAAACGTGTGCTAGATGAGCTAGTCATGAGATGCGACGGAATGGAAAACGATGAGAGAAAGTGTTCTCGTTCACGACGTTGAATGTGATGTTATTTTATGATGCAGCATGTAATAAGAACAGAGGTAATCGTTTTCGCTCTCATCATGCAAGTGATGGAAAGAGTGACGTCGCTGATGGAGAATAGATGAGATCATAGCACAAGTATCGTATCATTTAATAAACCTATGTTTTTCTAGAGCGTTTCAGCGAAGCAAGATCAGCAGGAGCACAGCATAAGCATCACGTTAACTCTTTATGTCCATACGTACCTGGTATTTAACTCTCCCAGCGTAATGACGAATGATAAAAGCTGCTTCTCTCCGTTGAGGGATTTGGTAGAACTCGTGGTCTTTGTGAACTGAATTAAACTTTTGAAGAAGGGTTTCATTAGTAGCCCCAGGGAAGCTAAAAAGAGAGAATCATGAATACACGTTAGAAATATATACAACACACACACACTATCACAGGCACAACGCTGCTGCAGAGTCAGTATTATATAAGTCCCTTTGCTATATTATATTATTATTAGGAAACATCAAAGGAGAACCTTTCGCCTGAAAACCTATCCATCTACCTATATGTCATTTTCTCAACAAAACTGTCTCCCTCCGAAACTCTAGTCAAGCAGAGATGGAAAGCAAGCTACGATGCTTTCTCCACTCCACTCGCTGTCGCTACTATGTATGTTCGTGGTGAAAGAGAAAACTCAAAATTGAAAGAAGTTGCAGCTTTTTTATACTCCTGCTGACTAAATTGAAAGACTAATTTGACTGACGATGAAATATTTCATTTCGGTTTTTCTTACCTGCACTGATCGTCCAAAATGCATATGAGCCCGTTGGGCTTCCCCTCAATCAAACTCAGGCATGGCGTGTTGTCCTGTGAATTAATAAGAATATTTTGTATATGTAAAACATAATTATCAGTGTTCCTCTATGGTGTAGAGATACGAAATATTTTTACCATAAAGTCAATATTCCTCCAATGGATCCCTTCCTTTTTGTACTCTTCTTGCTCGTACTTAAATACATGCTGGTTGAAATAGTTCTGGAGATGCTCGTTCGCAAAGTTGATGCAAAACTGTTCAAAACTGTGTGCGTGGTTCGCGTGGTGGTGTGAAATGACAATAAAAAAGGAAGTTTACTCACAGTTCTGCTAACATACCTAAGCATTTTGTTTAATTACCACATAGAACGAGGCACACAAAAAGATCAGCTCATTTTTTTGGCACGTTCCAAATAAATGACCAAGTCTTGTTTGTGCACGGCACTATTTACACGAGGGTAGTGGTTTTACCCTTCGTTTTGTGCCAACTCTTCAGTCTTTTACCTGTTGCAGTCAGCGAAATCCTCAAACCCAAAAATATCCAAAACGCCTATTGAATTTCCATTATAGTCAGCACTGGAATCCTTTTTGCTCAACAGAGAATGATTAACTTGAAGTACTATCCAGTCGAATAAAGTCTCGTAGAGACATTTAGCCATTGCATCGCGAGCAGCGATTGCCTACAAATCGGGAAAATAAATACAACTTTCAGTCAAACAAAAGCAACACGAAAACATTTCCATCAATAAAACGTTACGGATATGGGAATCAGTTATATTCACTGAAAAGAATGAAAATCTTCCTACAACAAGCTATATTTGTTTTACGCCGTAAAGATCGCGTTTCTTTTTAATTACATTTTCCTTTATTTGTCTCAGTTGTATTTGTGTGCTTTTTCATCCATATCAGATTGAAAAAGTCGAAAAACAAGCTAGTATTGTTTGGTTAGAGACACTTTCAAAAGACGAAAGAGAAAGCATGAAATCCAACAAGATGGACACCCAAAAGTAAAATTACTATCGCTGCGAGCCGGAAAGCTCAGATAACTGTCCGTATAGGTAAAGTAAATCGCTTCCTGTCCTTTCGTTTACATACATGTCAGTCAGCTTTCTTTCTGACATGCTTTCCAACCCTTCTATGCTGTCTGCACTATAATACAACAATAATTAATTACCTCTGGCATTCGGTAATTGATGACTAGCATTTCCCCAGAGACTCGGGCTCTTTTCGACGTCAATGCAGCAAGCAATGTGTCCTCTGTTACACGCAATAAATGGGATATTTGTCGAACAACAGCCGGATTCTGAATTAAAACAGACTCGTCATGGTGGTACGATGACTTTTTTGGGCTAAACTCCACGTTCCCTGGTAAATACGCATAAAAGGAAACAAAAACATCATGAAATGCACATGATCATAATTCATGAATGACACGCTGCTGTATTTTCTTCAAAGAAATGCAAAAAATACAGATATATGAATGGAGGAAATTAAATCTGTCGGTGATTGATAGATGAAATGTTATATGTACAATATACGAGTTTCAATTCCATATTATTTTAAAATACTATAATTACAATACAAAGCGTATTTAACTTTTGTTTTGCATACCAATTAGTAAGACTGCGGACAAGACACAAAAAAGCTTTCGCTGCGTATCAGGCCCAAAGCCCACCATCTCCATGGACTGCTTCAACCGTGAAAATTCGTAGCCCTCGTCAACCCCATCTAAAGTGTAGCATTCGCTCTGCTCCACATAAATACACACACAAAAACTTAATCAATACAATATAATTTTTATTCGCCCTTTCTCATACATACTCTTTATTTGATTATTTCTCTCGGGTCGTGTTTCTATTGCTTCAGTTTTAATTTACTTTAAACAAGTTTCACAATCAAAGCAAAAAACTCTATAGAAGAGTGTTCCGTCCAACTCGTAAACAAATAGATACCTCAATAAAAATAATTGCGACATAATCTATGGAACGTACCTGATTCAAATAGTGATACTTATGAGGTGGTAATAGATTGAGTATTCCTCTTTCATTCTCACTAGCTCCAGCCAACAGGTAATAAAATACGTGATAATTTCGCTCATTTTTTGCTTGACAGCAAATACGAGACTAAAACGGCAAAAACAAGATTTTAATTAATTCGAGTTTATTTTTGAGCTGGTTTATCATTGTCATTTTGTTTGCGTTAATTCAGTTATGCATGTGGTTAATGTTCAAATGCGGCTTATTACAAGTAGTCTTACCTTCTCTAACAGGTACTTTTGTACTATAGCTCTGTAAATAACAATCAAGCAAAAGTACCCACAGTTAGTAAATAACAATATTGCATGGTCACTCGTTTCAATGTACACAAATTTTGTAAAACTAAATTAAATGGAGCCAATGATTCTATAGCTGTAGGCATCTTGTGCCTATTTCATAGCATCAAAGGCCGAACATCAGAAATGAATGACGTTTGAATATGGGATTTGATTAACAGCGACATTATCTTCATCAATATCAGAGTTGACTTTCACTTACCCATGGACCATTCCATTTTCCCGGTAACTAACTTGGATAAATTTCCCAAACCGACTCGAGTTATTGTTGTGCGCTGTTTTGGCATTTCCAAAAGCCTGAAAGAAAACACTTTCATGAATTATCACGTTTTCCTAACAAATCTCGCATAATACCTATAAATTACTCTGCTAATTTATTCCGCATGTCATCGTTCAGCAAACATGAAACATCCGCCCTCTTGTTTTGTTCGGTACAATGAAAGTGGTCGATAATTAATTTTCGAGGCAAAGAAATGCAAACCTATCCATGTCCTACCCCATGAATCAATGGATGAAAATAAACTTGGCGTTGTTTCAATACTCCTCATACTCGTTCACAAAAGCTTTCTCAAATTAATGTTATGCAGATAAAAATAAAGCAATATTTTTGAAACACTTGTTTAGTTTGTTTCTTCATTATGATAAAAGATGTTGATATGATTAATAGTAATGCAATATACACAATGGCAGCTTGTTCAGATGTGCTCACACCAAGTCCTCCTCTAAATGAATTTGTTGCGTTACTTTACTCACACGCTCACGGCTCACCGAGCCATTTTTATTTTCATTTTCATTTTTCGTCCAACTGAATTTAAAATACAAAGTTGCAATATATACATACAAGTTAATAGATATGTATCATTTAAATAAAATGATTCAAACTATTTTTACAGCTACTTTTTTGTTCACGTATGTAGTACCTACTCACGAATCGCTATGAATGAACCCTGTAGTATTCTTCCTTTCATCAAAAATACTCAATTAAAAAGCATAATGCGTAAACACGTTTTTTAACAATATTGAAACATGCTCATCATAATCAAATGCGTGTTTTCAACATGCATGGGAAATTTTAATGCTCCACTTTGCACAAAACAATGTTACAAAACCATACGAAATGTTTCTAATATAAACAGTAGTGCACAATACAAGAAGAGTCCAACTGCAGCTTGCATCTCAAAATTTAGTATTTATGAACTTTATGTTCGTTACAACAATATGTAAACCAAAACCAACTTCATTCCGCACAGGCATACAAAATTTCTAAATTCTTGAGCCTTGTTGTCTACAGGAAGATGTACGTACGAATGTAACATGCTAAAATTGTATTTCATTCTGAATTCTGACAAGAATAAAATCCATTTCGAATCGGAGACTTATTTTTCATTCCAACTTCAAAACAAAGCAATGCTTTGAAGAAATAACTTTTTGTTTGCCTTATCCACCAAAAACTATCTCTACCTAAAACAATACAACGCAGATCTCAGGGTCTCTGATGCTTTCTACGTAGCAAGAATCTTAAAAGTAAAAACTTTTGCGCGCAATATATTCATCCTGATTCGTTAAAATATTTGTATTATTTCATCCACACCGCCATTTTACTGTTTATGTACTATCGTGTTTACGATAATGATTAATCCTAATCCTAAAGCATTTTTCCATGCAAAAATAGAAAGAAATTACTTTGTCGAACATTAGCGTGAATATTGTAAACTCCAACTTCTCACGGATAAGGATCATCCCATCGCAGATTTTTTAACCTTCATTTATTAATGTCTTTAGCCAAGATATCTGCGAATGTCCTGCCGATAATTTGCCGTATGAATAGATAAACATTTGCGATAAGATCCCACGCAAACACGCATGCATATATTTCTCTTAAAATACCCGTTGTACTATAATTGTAGGTAATGTATTGTAAGTTATCTTATATACATTTCAGCATGAAAAAATTAACTTCTCCCGTACATTTAATTTAATTCGTAACACATATTATCATCGGTATCATCGAGTAAGACTTAACATGAGTCATCTGTCGACTTTTATGTTTCATTTTCGCTAAACCTTACTTGTAGAAACGACACTGCACTGCCCACCTACATCGTTTAATATTTTGCAAGAAAATAGTAAATAAGATACAACAAGGCGAGGACGACAGTAGCTGCGAAGATGAAAAGAAATAAATCGTAGTTTCCTGTTTCTAAACATACCTTAAAATCTTATCACCATCATCCATCAAAAGCGAAATGTACGATGTATGTATCTTTAAATAGGACGGATGGAAAATAATAAATGTATAAAAATATAAAAATGTTATCCTCAAACGTCGTTCAAAACTCAGTTAATAATAAATGTTTCAAAGTAGGTGCTTCTTCTTTCCTTTTCCTTGCAATTCTTCATTTTCACACATTGCATATCCAATCATCATCTGCCAAGCACGTTTAGAATAATAAATAGAAGAAATCACCGACAAACAGTGAGACAAGGAATCCGACAGTTTTACTACGTTCATCTGCCACATTATTTCCACAAGCGTGTCAAAAATACCATATTTGTAGTTAGTGAGGCTTCTTAATTTCGTTATGTATTCTGTCTGACTGAATGATTAAATGACATGCTTTTAGCTGCGAGTCTGTGAATCAGTAATTAGCCTTGCTTACGTTCCTTACGAGACCCTACAGCGCAAGCCAAGCCACAAGCTAAGGACTTTTAACATTGATCTTCGGGGTTATGTGAGGCTGGTAAATGTGAAATGTGTGAGCAGGTAAATATATGTAGAATATATAAACTCTAATTGAAAAATGTTAGTTTTATGTTTA